>JAUBOD010000031.1:241679-263370 GCA_032353885.1 Nothura maculosa | reverse complement strand
GAGGAGAGGCTGATCCTTGGGCCGGGCTTAGGCTTTTGTTTGGGGGTTGCAGCTCAGTCGTGCTGGGGATGCAGCACAAAACCCAAATGCCTCGTGCTCCATCGGCACTCTTGCAGACAGATGGAGCGTTTGCCAAGGCAGCTGCAGCCAGGCACAAGTGGTTGGGTTAATCCCTGCTGCCTGGTAGTGCTGGTTAATCCAGGGCGCTGCCCAGTTGCAGGGGATTGCACAGTAGCACCTGGCTCTGCATCGGGGCGCGCTCGAGGGCAGCGCGTCCTCCTGCACCAAGGGCAGAGCTCGCCATGGACCTGAGCGAATCCAGAGGCTCTTTCCAGCTGGAGGAGCTCTGCGGAATGCGGGTGAAACAGCCCCGTGCGCGGGGCCAGTGTCCCAGAGCATGGTCCACCACCACCAAGGCCCCCCGGCAGCTGCAGTGACTAGCGCCGTCCTAAGCCAAGTCAGATACTGATCTTGGTGGAAGGGTTTCCTGCCTTCAGTGTGAGCCTATCTGTTTTACTTAGGAATAGATGAAGAGGTGTTAATGCAGAAGCCTTACAAGTTATCTTAAAATAACAGACCTCTTATTTGCACTTTCATACTCAATTATGTATCATGCTTCCAAATATTCTAATATTTTTCCTCGGAGCTGCAGATTTTAAAATTGTTGTTATGAAAAGTATGGATAGTTAGGTGCTATATGTTAAAATTTAATGCACCTTTATAAGACAGAAACGTTTCGTTCTTACCGTTTGCTCTATCGTGCTCTCTTACCATTTGCAATCATGCTGTAACTTTAAAAATCACTACAAGGAGTGTTTGAGTGTGCATCTTTTCTTGAAACCACAAACATTTCCCCATGTTATTTGATAATTAGCTGAAACAATCTGTCACCAAACCCTGCAATGTGGATCTACCACATCACAGACAGTCTCTGAGATGTGAATGTACAGTAACCCCTCGTGTCAGGCATTGCCTTCAGGAACTTAGCTGAAGTCAGTCCTCATTAAAACAAATGCCTTTGCACCAGAATGCCATTTAAAAAACTCTGGAGTGCCTTGATGCTGAGTGTTGCTGCCTTGATCGAGGAGCCCTCACCAGGCTATGAAGGAATCATCTCAGCAGAAAACCTATGTGTAGACATGACCTCAAACAGGTGTCTGTGTCAGTGCTCGTATATCAGGCACTCGTACACGTTTGTAGGGCAAACACGGTGCTTTATGTGGAATAGTAGCTGGCATGTAAGCAAATACTTGTTATTATCTTTTTCACAGCATGACACAAAAAATAGCAGTAGGATGCGGATTTGTTTCTTCCCTCTCCAGAGCTCCCCAGGCCCTGGGCCGTGCTGCTCTTATTTTGGTCAGGATCACACAGAAATGTTGTGTTTTCGTGTCATCTCCCAGCACATTGGTGCTGGTGCAGCATTGGGTGGCACTGGCTTTAGTCCACAGGGGGAAGGGGCTGGTGTGCACGAGTAGCACAATGTGTCCATAGCCACCCAATGTGAATGTTTCTGCACGAGCTCCAAGTGCTGGGGAAGGAGGTTGTGTGACTGGTTAAAAAAACAAAACAATAATTATTTTTGTGCATTCACACCTAGTCCTGCACGTGCGCAGGTGGAGGACAGACGTGAGCAGCAGCGAGCTCCCCTTTGGAGAGTGGCAGGGGTTGGTTTGGCGGTGAGGGCAGCCCTGGGATGGTGGGAAACACGTCACATAACAGGGCTAAGCTCAGCTCAGCAGGTGGCTGGCTCGGGCCTGAGCGGCACCGGTGCAGCCACGGCTCGGCTGTGTCCCACGCAGAGCCTTCGCAGCAAGGATGTGACCTCAGGCTGCGGCTAAAGCCGCTCCCAAGCCCAGGGAGGCCCGGGAGCTCTCCTAGCAGCCGTGTTTCCTCTCGGGTCCAGTGGAAACCAATGGGTCTCATTTAGGCCTTTTTATGTTCCTCATGTGTCTTTCACCTTGTATTAAGGTTTACAAGCCCCTTTCCTTTGCCTGTCCGAATGCCCTGCAATAGGCTCAACTTTCAGGATCTGTTTTTCACTCAAACCTGCCTTGTGCTTCTGTTGGGCTTTGCCATACGGTGCACCAGTCTGCGCCGGGTGTTGTTGAGAAGCATTTATTGTGTTAAGGCGATTTTTAATGTTTTTTTTTTTTTTTTTTTCCTGAGTGAAAAAAAACACGGCATCAGTCTGGGTTGAAGCTATTTTATGTATTGCTCCTGTACGGCTGGCTGGATGCCCTTTCCTTCCCCTCCTCTTTTACACGGCGGAGCAGGCAGAGATGATTGATGGCGTGTCACCAATAAATTGTCAAAGTCTGGAGCAGATTAATGAGTAAGAAACGTCGGCCTCTTCCCCTTCGTGTGGGATTGTTTGAAGGAGGGCTCATATTTTACTGGGACCAATATCCTACATCTCCGGATCTCCCCGATCAGGAATGGAAGGGTGGGATTCTTACCCAAGCTCCAGAGGGGATGGCCAGGAGCAGCCAGGCCGGGCTTTGGAACAACCAAAGCTCACCTTTCACTTGACCAACCCACCGCTATGCAGGGCCTATTTATCCACTCAGGCTGCTGTCCTCTGTGCAGGTTGGATCTGTGGCCACTGTCAACTTTATACCGCTCCGTGCCCTTGCAGACACAGCAGGTTCCAGAGCGGATGCCGGAGCCCCACTTGGTGCCTGGTTTCCAGCTGGGGGATATTGGAGGTGACGGGACGAGTGGCACTGGTGCCGCTCGGTGCCCCAAGGAAGGTTCTCTTGGTGCCTGGGCTGGTGGATCCGCAGCACCAGCCGGAGGCATCTGCCTTGTCCGGAGCCTCCCGAGCAGCCGTGAAGCAGGGAGGCACCGTGGCAGCCGCCAGACCTCACACCTGCCCCGAGTTACCCGTGTGGAAATGCTCGAAATGCAATTCCAAAGAGAAATTAATCACAACCCGGCCTGAATCCTGGCTGTAAGGAAAAAAATCAGACCCGGAGTGGGTTGTTCCCTACCTTTTCTCAAGGGTAGGCAGCATTTCCTAATCCGCTGTTCTGGTCCAGACAGATACTTGAGCCCTGCTGCTTGTGCAGGGCCCAGCGCTGGCCTCCATCTGTAGGCTGGACTGAGGCAAGAAGGATGCCCATGTTCATGCCAGGGAATCTGTGTACCAGGAACCTGCACTGGCACATGGGAGTCCTGCTGCTGCTCCAGATGAGTCTGCTTCTCTGATTACCCCAGCAACAGCTTTTCTTCCAGAGGAGCCACTTCTTAGTGGCTCTGGCCTCAAGTCTGTGGCTAACCTTATAGATTCTGTGATTCTGTGATTCTGTAACCAGCTAGAAGGTGGTTGGGGCGATTAAACTCCTCTCAACGCAAAGGCCTTTTCGTGTGTGGTTACAAATCAGAGCTACTGGTCCTTTTCTCATGGCCATTTAATACACAACGTAATAGAGACATCCGGATGTTTTAGTCTCGCAGGGTGTCTTTGCTGATCCACTGCAGCCGTTTCCTTCCCGTCCTCCTGGCGGAAAGACCCGCGTGGCCTCGGGAGCGACTTTCACCCAGCGCTTTTCAGATGCACCGACCCACCTCGAGCCCCCGCGCCTGCCCTTCCCCTTCCTCTCTGCCTTGGCACTGGGTTGGCTACTTGGAGCCTGCTTGTCTATTAAAAAAAAAGGGGGAAAAAAAGGCTGTGTAACCATTAATGATTTGTTTTTGTGGCCGGGAGCCACTGTGCTGCAGGACTTTGCTCTGATGGTGCTTTCACAAGAAAGAACTAATTTGCCTAACTTTATTAATTCCAGTTTGTTTTAAGTTTGCTCATTAGTAATTTCATGCAAGATGCTTCAGCTGAAGAGGCCATGTCAGGACAAGGAAGAGCAGAGGGAAAGTGCCAGGAATCATTAGTGTTTATTAACCACTGCACTCATCAATCTTGACTAAGAGCACAGCCCATCCGTTCTGGACTGGTAGACTGAGACACAGAAATATCATCAAGAGTAGAAAAAATGCTTCTTTTCAGGTCAGGCCATAATGGACAGGCTCTCAGACCCCTTCCCCCCTGCCAACCACCCCGTCACCCAATATTATCTCATTTAAGGCAGTCTCATCGCAGACTAGCACAGCAGCCTTGCAAAAGGAGGGCGTCTTGCCCCAGCCAGCCATAATATCAATTAACAAATGCAGTCTTTTCATCGCAAGTAAACATTACTGAAAGGTTAAGTGTTGTTATGAAGGGTTTCTTGTTGTTGTTTTAATTGCTTTTCAAATTATTAAATGATTAATACTTAGGTACTTTGCTGGATCACGCCTGGCACTCCGTGCTGGCAATGTGTGCCTCTCCCCGCAGTTTATGAAATACTGGAATTGGAAGTTGTTGGGTTTTTTTTTTCTTTTTCCCTGATTAGCCAAAGAATTTAAGAAGTGATTTCAGCAGCTACAGAGCATTGAGCTGGTGACTCAAAGCTTTTGGAGCGGTGAGTCAGGGCTCAATGAATGCCCTGAATCACTGGAGAGGGAGCAGAGATGCGTCTGCCAGGTTTCTAATGGGAATCATAGCCCCTTCCCAGACCACTTGTGGTCATTAAAGATCACATTTCACTTTGAGATGCGTTTCCTTGCATCCTACCCAAATTGCAACTTGAGTAGCTGCATTCAGCTCTCTAAAATATCCCTGTGGTTTAGTTGGAGAAGTTGTTTTCCTTCTCCTCTTAAAAGCTTTGCTGTGTAGTGTTGTGGTCCTATCATAATACGTGCTGTATAATCTATAGAGAGCTAAAAAAAAAAAGAAAAAGAAAGAAAAGCAAAAAGCAGCTTAGTGCTGCTCAGTTATTTGCTGCCTACCCTGCTGCAGAGATTTGGGAGAAAAGGAGGATGTTGGGGACCTGGTTCCACATCGTGTCCCCCCGCCAGCCTCTTTGCCACCCTAGCGACATGTGTGACAGGCCCTGTCACATGCAGAGCGTTTTTCACTTGCTTTGCACGTGTAAATCTGTGCACAGGGCAGAGTGCCACGTGTCGGGTCGCAGACATAAGGTCCTTGGCACTGAGCGTGGTAGGCTTAGTGCTAGGATGCCACAGCCTAGAAGCACACAGTAAATTTAAAACACAGCATGGATGTTCAGACAGATTGTGTGTGTCATGACTTTTGGTGGAGAAGATTGAGGTATTTTATGGGGAAACGGTTTTATTGGCTGACATTCCGTGATAGAGAGGATGGAAAGAGATTGCAGTTTAATTAAAATTCTAATCCCAAGTTTGACAATTTTTCTTGCCAGGTCAGCAGCCTGCACGTTCTGTTTGTGATTCTCACGAATTAAATGGGCTGACAGTCGTCAGCTCCCCCGAAATGCTGCAACTGCAGCTCAAAAATTAGCAAACATCAATATGTCACGCAGCAGTTTTCCACCAATGTACATAGAGGCCTCTTCATAAGCTCCAATTTATTCCGCTGCTGCCGATGATTAAACACAAGTGGGGGGAAAAAAAACCCACAAAAGACAAAAAACACCTTTTTATTCTGTGGGAAGTCACGTTTGTTGTCCCTGCTGCTGAGCTCTCCCTGGCACCTTCCTGTTTTGCAGGTAGTTAAACGGAGTTGCCCCCGAGGCAGCGCCCGCCGTGCCCAGCCATGAGGCTTGCTCTGCTCTGCGCCTGGCTGCTGCTGCTGCGCCCGCGCCGGAGCGGCGCCGTCAGCTTCCCCGAGGACGAGGACCCCATTAACGTCGTGGACTACCACTGTAAGCCATCCACGCCAGCCGCCCGGGACAGCCGGCCCAGGAGCGGGTTTTAAGGATTGGGCTCTTTTTTGCCTTGGGAAGCTTAAAAAATTGTTTCCCTTCAAATTGAAATGTGTTTACTGGCTTTGTAGCCTTAATAGAGCACTTAATCATTTTCTTAAAAAAGCAATCAGAAATACAGCAATAACTTCAGGAAAAAAAAAGAATATTTGCTGACATTAGCCATCTTTTTTTTTTTCATTTATATTCAAGACGGTATTCAAGGAATTTAGTTTAAACCCTTCTACACCTAGTATATACAGCTAATCAATGCCATATATTGATTCTTTAGCTCTATAATCCTGAGTGATGGTGTAGCCCATTTTTACTTGCAGATTCAAGGCAATATCCAGTATTTAGAGGACGCCCTTCAGGCAATGAATCTCAGCACAGACTGGACTTCCAACTGATGTTGAAAATTCGAGACACACTTTATATCGCTGGCAGGTAATTTTCCTTTAGTCAGTTCATTAGATAAAAATTCTTTTCTCTCCTGGTTTTGCATTAATGTGTAAAATTCATTTAGAAAAATCTGCAGAATATGATAAAAATTAGAACTGGGAGGAGGACTTCCCAGAGAAATATGCCACGTCTATGGTCAGTGCATGAAAATTGGATTTGAAGGCTGCAGTTACTGCAGTTATGCTAAAACCAATGATCAAATACCCTTTTCCCTCGTTACTGATAAAAGAGCTCTGATAAAAACCTCTCCTGATCATTTTAAACTTGCACTGACACATCAAGGATGTAGGAATAAGGCTGAAACACTTCAATATTTACAGACTGGGTTGTATTTTAATAGTATGGAAAGACAAGAGCTGAGTAACTGGAAAGTAGAGATGCTTCCTGAGGACCACAGCAACGAACACAAAAATATATCTCCTATTATTAAATCCATGCAAATTTCCAAGATATTTCTTGACTGTCAAAACAATCTATAACAATAGATTTAGCTCATCAAATAAGTCCAATAGACTGATGAATACCTCTGTATCTTTTTACTCCATTTGCAAACAGGGATCAAGTTTACACTGTAAACTTAAATGAAGTTCCAAAATCAGAAGTTACTCCAAGCAAGGTGAGTAGGTACTGGGGAGAAGGGAGTGGCAAGGGAAGGTTTGTTTGTTATTGTTATTATTAATTGCTAAGATTTTTGTGGAGTGTAAGTCCATTTCTTTTCTTGTTTGATTTGAGCAGAAATTAACATGGAGATCCAGGCAGCAGGACAGAGAGAACTGTGCTATGAAAGGCAAACATAAAGTAAGTTTATCCTGTACATAGTAGAAGAAAACAGCACTAATATGTGTATATGAAATGTGTGATTTTTCTATCTTACTGTCTTTTCAGGATGAATGCCATAACTTTATTAAAGTCTTTGTTCCAAGAAATGATGAGATGGTGTTTGTCTGCGGAACAAACGCGTTTAATCCTATGTGCAGATACTATCGGGTAAGAACACTGCGTGTCGTAAGTGTGTCGTTAATCTGGTGCTGCTTTTGCTTGCACTAATTATGTTATAGCAAGAATATCTAGTGTGACTATATGGAGACTGCTTCCAGGTGAGATATGGACAGACAGAAGCCAGCAGGGCCAATTATGTTTTGGAGGAAAACAGTATTATGCTTGTGTGCCACTGTATGAAACAAAAATGACACTATTACCCTTTTTTTTACCTCTAGCTGAGCACCTTGGAGTATGACGGGGAGGAAATTAGTGGTCTGGCAAGATGCCCATTTGATGCCAGACAAACCAATGTCGCCCTCTTTGCTGGTAAGAAGTTTTACTTGTAATGAGTCTAAATGATTAATGACACCAAAGGAACTAGAGGGCTTTTAAAGAAGGCTTTGAAAAGCTAAAGGTGTCAAGGTGCCTCTGATCCTAAGTTTTTTTTATAATGACCTCCAAAGGATTAGAAGCTGAACTGTTAATAAATAGGTTAGAGCAATTTGGGGAAGAGTAAAAGTTAAAAAGATGTGAAAGAATACAGGTTCTCTGTATTATTAACTGCCTTTTAATACCACGTTTCAACTTCTGTTTTAGATGGAAAACTGTATTCGGCAACAGTAGCAGATTTCCTGGCAAGTGATGCTGTTATTTATCGCAGCATGGGGGATGGATCTGCCCTAAGAACAATAAAGTATGATTCCAAATGGATCAAAGGTAATTTGGGGGTTGGAGCGGGGGGTGTTTCCCATATGTAGAGTGAGCAGAATTTCAGCAGTGCTGGGGGGCAGGTAACTCACAGCCAGCATCTCTACCCATGTGCCACGACATCAGTGTGTATACAGCTTGATACAGTATGATCATAGTAAGAGCAATTTAATATCAATAAAGCAAAATCTTGGTTAAATGCATCAGTGAATGAATGTGCAGTAACAAAGCCCTTGGCTGAAATTCCTCTGAGGCCCTTTCAGAGCCCATTAGCCAGCCCGGAAGGCTCTGAGCTCACTTAGGCTCCAAAGAGCCCGCGCTTGGAGATGCCAAGGGCGGTGGGATGGGCACGAGCTGGAGCTGCAGGGGCTGCAGAGGGGCTGCGGGGACACCCAGTGTCTTCTACCAAGCAAAGCCATCCATGAAGTAACCTTCTCTTTGCTCTCTCTTACAGAGCCACATTTCCTCCATGCCATAGAATACGGGAACTATGTTTATTTCTTCTTTCGAGAAATTGCTGTAGAGCACAATAATTTAGGCAAGGTAGGTGTCGTCACAGTAAAGCCATCACGTAGCTGTGGAGTCTTAGAATGAGATCTACCTGAAACAGCTTTAGCAACAAGCATAGTTTGCAATATAAAGTGGGGATCAGTAGTTTTCCCATCATTATACTTTACAGGGGGGGAGAAAAATAGAGCCGTCTTCAGCCATGAAGTTGTTTGTACTTTCTCTGCCTTGCCTTAAGAGAGTTCTCTACAGGTATCTTTTAATGCTGCTGTTTCTTTAGCACTTGTGGAAAGTCATGGATTTGTTTATGTATTTCATGCTTATTAAAGAAACAACAGAAAACACCACAGAAGAGACGTTTCAAAGAAGGTTCTCTCATGTTTCTAGATATTGAATAATTCAGTCATACCAACACAGCACATAATACTCTTGCCTCACCATGCAAGGCTATTCTATAATAAATTATTCAATCCTTTACATGTGGTTAATTAAACTCTTTAAATCTCACTAACAATGCGATTTTGATGGGGGAAGAAAGGGTGGGGCCAGGCTGGAGGAGCTGCATTTGCTGGGCGATGCATTAAGATGCCCGTGTGCGAGCAGCTAAACGTTGTTTACTTTCCTCCTGTCTCTGCAGATAAATGGCAACTATCTTCCCGTTAACAAAATTATTCTCAGCGTGTTATTAACAGCCCAGAAACAAGTGCTGCTTTCCTAGCAGCTCCCAAGCCATCCTCCCTTTTTTCTCTTTTGTCCTTGGCAGGCTGTGTATTCCCGGGTGGCTCGCATATGCAAGAATGACATGGGGGGCTCCCAGAGGGTCCTGGAAAAACATTGGACCTCCTTCCTGAAGGCTCGGCTCAACTGCTCCGTTCCTGGGGATTCATTCTTCTACTTCGATGTGCTGCAGTCCATCACAGACATCATAGAAATCAATGGGGTTCCCACCGTCGTGGGTGTGTTCACCACACAGCTCAACAGGTGACAGCGGCACCACGTCGCCTCCAAGGCCTCTCTGGCCTCCACTTGCTGCTGGAACCCAAGTTCTCAAACTGATTTTTCTTGCTCGACAGCATCCCCGGTTCAGCAGTGTGCGCTTTCAGCATGGATGACATCGAGAAGGTCTTCAAAGGGAGATTTAAAGAACAGAAGACTCCTGACTCTGTATGGACAGCTGTACCTGAAGACAAAGTACCAAAGCCAAGGTAAAAAATTCTTGCTCCTGATGCAATAGTTTTGCGCTTGTAAAGAGCTACGTTAAAAACAGCTACGCTCTTGAGTGTCTCATTGAGTAGCAACAGAGCCCAGCTTTACACTTCAACCATACGAATGCTCATTAGTAGGCTGGCTGCTCTCATTAACTAAAATACCAAGAGGAAAAACAATGTTGTTCTCCTTTCAGACCTGGCTGCTGTGCAAAACATGGCCTAGCAGAGGCTTACAAAACCTCCATTGATTTCCCAGACGAAACGCTCTCCTTCATCAAGTCTCATCCTTTGATGGATTCAGCTGTCCCCTCAGTCATCGAGGAGCCCTGGTTTACAAAAACACGTGTCAGGTATGGCTTCATTCAGAGAGAAGAGATGTGAAAATGAAAACAAGAAAGCATGCTGGTAATTAATGATAGGCCTTTTGGTTTTGGTAGATACAGGTTGACGGCAATTGCTGTAGACCATGCTGCTGGACCCTACCAGAATTACACAGTCATATTTGTTGGCTCTGAAGCAGGAGTAGTACTCAAAATCTTGGCAAAGACCAGATCTTTTTCTTTGAATGACAGTGTATTACTGGAAGAAATTGAAGCTTATAATCATGCAAAGTAAGTATTGCTAGAACACCTAAAATACTTAGCTCTTGTTCTAGTCCTTGTTAGCTAGCTTAAAAAATAATGGTTGTAAAACAAAAACAACTCATTATCACCATCATTGCTTGTTTGTCATTCCACAATGTTTTTTTTGTGTTGGATAACCTGAAAATATTTGGGTACTTGCCATTTTTCATGGGTTGAGTGAACAACCCTATTCCACTCAAGTGACGTCAGTGACACGGTCTAATACTTCTGCAAGTAGATATACTTTTTCCCTGAATATCTAACATCAGAACTATATACTGCTATTAAAAAGAAATGATGTGAGCTTATCTTGAGGGTTTCTGAAGAGTGACCAATAATAGATAAGCCACTTCTAATCATTTTAAACTTGTTTATTCTGGAGCAAAGACTTCTGGAACGGAAGCATTCCAATTAGGCTGCCTGGGCACCCTGTGCAGGACTCCTGTTCCGCTCCCTTGAGATGTTTATGCCAACTGAGAGAACAAAGAAATTGGGATGTGGATTTTTTTTCTCCTACATAGCTGAGCGAGATTGTCACCCAGCTGTAAATAAGAGCCAGAAGCCAGCATTTGATAACCCGTAGCACTGCTTAATAATCACTTAGCAAAGACCAGTAAGTTAGTTTTATATATGTAAAAAGCTGCTTTTCAGAATCTACGCAGACAGCAAATCAAAACGTTGCCAGTGTAAGCGCTGCTCAGAGTACCAGAGGTGCTAAAACCAGGGCTGTGCCTGATTTCTGCCTAACAGATGTAGTGCTGAGAGCGAGGAGGACAGGCGAGTGCTGTCCCTGCAGCTGGACAGGGAGCACCACGCGCTCTTCGTGGCCTTCTCCAGCTGCGTCGTCAGGATTCCCCTGAGCCGGTGCGAGCGGCACGGAGCGTGTAAAAAGTACGTCCTTCTTCCCCAAGTCCTCCTTCAAGGAAGGGTGCAGCCCTCCCCGGGGAAAGAAGTAAAGTCCCTGATTTTTGTCCTGTTTTTTCTCCTGCAAGGTCCTGCATTGCGTCCCGGGACCCGTACTGCGGCTGGTTAGACCACGAGGCTTGTGGAAGAGTGAAGCCAGGCATGCTGTAAGTGTCGCTGCTTGAATTAGCCCGGCCTCCCAACCATATGTTTTATAGACCACAGGAGCCCTTATCATATGCCTGTTCCCTTGCACTCAATTAATACCTCTCCCTTCCTTTTAAAACTGGTATTTTCATGTACTGTCTTGATAGAGGAACAGAATGCTAAAGTCTGACCTAATTCTGAAATCTCTGTGTGAAGATTGGCTTTCAGTGGGAGTGTAAGGACAAACAGCCCTGTAGGAAGAAGAGTGGGAGGCAGGAAGGTGACAAGTGACTGCCTGTAAGCCCAGGCAGCTTGGTGCAGTATCCCCTCCCAGGCACACTCATGGCCTGGGTTCATTCAACTGAAATACATGTTTTGGAGTGGGGAAAGGAGATTTTGGCTCCTCACAGAAGCTAGGACAATACATATATACATATATATGTATAGGTATATCTCAGAGGCATTTTGCACAAATCAAGCCTGTACTACACGGTGCATTAGCAACCATACCTTAAAAAGGTAGCAGTGTATAGGCCAGCTCAGACTTCAGGTAGTGGAAGGGGCTGGCAGTATCCAAACCAGGAGCAGTCCCAGTGTAGAAGGGATGATGGAGTTACGGCAAAAAAATGATCTTTTCTTCTTTGTGGCATAAGCAAATACAGTTTTAAAGACTTGATGTCACCTGTGCATTTCCTAAATAATTTTGTGACCACTTACTAGCTCTTGTATCTCTAAGTTGACTGAATAAATATGTTTCCATTTGTTGCTTCCAGAAGAAAAAAGAAAATCACGCTTTGTTTCCCTACCAATACTGTTAATTGCAGGTTCTCTTTGTTTGTTTCATACAACCACAGCACTGGAGGGTTCACCCAGGACGTCGAATATGGCAACACAGCGCAGCTTGGGGACTGCCATGGTAAGACACAGCCACTGCCACTCACTTGTATGATGTGCCAGCACTAGTTTGTGGCTGCACCTCACTGTGGATGTTAAATTTATGATGAGCTTTTCAGTAACATGATGTTACTGATCACCTGGCGTTACTGTGACTGTTCACAAAGCTGAGCTTTTTGGTCCTGGGTGGCAGAGTTTACCTTTCTTCGCCTTCACCAATTTACAACTATTTGGGGTCTACAGCAAAGTAGTGAAGAATCTATTTTTTAAAACCAGTAATATTTTAGTTTTTATTTTCCGTCACTCGACTTTGAGATCTTTTGCTTTCTTTTTTGTTACTTTTCACTGATCACTTGTTCCTTTAATTCTTTTAGAAATTTTGCCTACTACAGCTACACCAGATTACAAAATATTTGGCGACCCAACATCTGGTTAGTTTTTTTTAATTTTTTTGAATTAATGACCTTTACTTTCCTTCAGTTCAGCATTTTCAGCCCTTTTTTTCCTTCCTTTTGCACAGTTGGCAATCCTCCATTTTTGTGCTTTTACTCATGTTCCCACTGATGGTAAAGATAGTCAGACTCTTCTCACTCAGCACTTCACCCTGTGTAGTCGCATGTTAACAGCTCATTATTTATTGAGCCATCTTCTTTTAAAGAGCCTGATTAACATAGATGACATCTTCACTGCACGAAAGTCCACTAAGCTTTACTCTTCTCCCCAGCCATGCATTTGTGAATGCCCCTCTTGGTCATCTCTAGTAGATGAATGACAAAAATATCATCATCTTCCTTCGTACCTCTCCTTTCCTCTTCCCTTCTTCCCCAGCAAACCTTTGCACAAATACACATTTCCTAAAATGTGTATTTCTACATTTTTGAAATGTTTTAAGGAGTTTGTGCTAATGGAAATAATTAAAAATCACAGATTTTGTAGCTGAATGAGGACTTGGGTAGACAAAGGTGGATTAGAGAACTTGATGTGTTGCTGTCAGATGGACTTTCACATCTTCTCTGTCAGTGATTTTTCTGGCAGCGTTTCCATTGTCAGCCCCTCCTATTCAGGGGGACAGAACCCAGTGCTCCTCTGTTGAACTCAAAAGCAGAACCTGTATTGACTTCACCAGGAGCAAGTCCCAGCCATTATTACCCAGTGTTTCCTTCTGGAACGTGGTTTCTGGTTTCCAACTGAGACACATTTCTGATTGTTAGATCTGAAATGACTCTGCTTGCATGGTGAACTTGTAAGAGTGCGACAAAATATTTGGTGTGTTGGTTTCTGATAATATTTTCACTTCTGTAGCTTGACAAGAAGTAACACTTGAGACAATTATTTTCCAGATTTATTCACCATAATGTAGACTAGAGAGTCATTTAGGAAGGAGTCATTACAGGAAAATGCTGAATGCCTGAATGTGTACTGTATCGATTGAGTTTTCCAAGTGGTATTTTAGAAAACAGAGATAATTGAACCTGATTTTCAAGCCCTGCATTAGCAAGCTTTTGGAGTACTTGCTTTTCTGGGTCAGATCTCAAGCCACAGCCAGTGGTGTCTACCCCGATGCGAGCAGCAGACGCCCCACGCTGCTGGTGTGGGCAGCAGGCTCCACCTGTAAAGCCTGGGTCGGGCTGTCTCCTCCTCGTGGCTGTCTCCACCTAGGCCATAGCAATTCCATTCAAATGGAATTATTATTAGCAAGTAAACTAAAGGACAGCCCAAATCCATACAACCTTGTTCCTTAGTTACATTATAAAAGAGAGGCTAAAAAAATTCCCTCCCTCCTTCCACAGAAAGGGCTCACTTCAGTGGGTCCTTGTAGGCTATAGGGGCACTCACGGAACTCACCTGGTTTCTCAGGATAACCTGTCAGGAGCGCGTGTCTTTCTCAGAATCACAGGATGGTTAGGGTTGGAAGGGCTTTCCAAGGCTTTTGTTTTCCTGAAGATATTTAAAAGACAGCAAAATATGTTGTCTCCAGTGAACAATATATCAATTAAGTAGAATAAATTGTGCTTTTCACCTCCACCAATTGCTCACTGTAACTTCTGCACTGCTTTCATGTTTGACTTCTCTAGCTCTTTGTCCAGCAGCTGTTGATGTTTTAATGTATTTTTTGTACTTAAAGTATTCAACTGATTGATTTTAATCAGCCCTCTGTAGTTCTGGAAAGTGTCGGGGTCACGTTTTACTCTGACATGTAACTCCCATTAAATACTGTCTCCAGCTATAGCTTAGATGTGCCATGAAACACTGAGGAAAGCCTGACTGTAATACACATTAATAAAAATCTGTTTGCCACCACAGACATGGAGTTCTCCTCAGCTTCCATTACCACAATGGCAAGTATCCCAGTTATATCACCTAAAGTGATTGGTTCCTGGAAACCTAAAGTGCCTGGCTCTCGGAAATTTGTAGTTCAAGATGACCCAAACACTTCTGATTTTTCTGATCCATTATCAGGTGTCCCAAAGGGTAAGGCCTTACCAGGGAAAATATATTGCAGCTGAATGGAAACCTGATAGTCTCAGCATTTTCTAAGATTTAAACATAACAGCCGTGATTGTTGGGCTCCAGTTTATATCCATTTCCTGTGACTATGCAGACAGTGCAATCATGTTGCTCATGCCTATTTATCTGCTGTACAAAGTGATGCTTAGAGCTTATAATGGGAAACACAGATAAAATGTTCAGCCTCTTTTCCTGGGGTGCTCCAAAGCTCCCATCAAAATCAGCAGGAGTTCTGTATGCATTAAAAAAAATACATATATATATATATATATATGTAAAGTTCAGCCTTACCTTCACTTTGATTGTTTATTTCCAAACCAGTGTAGTTTGGATAAGGCTACTAGTGCTTAGGAGTAGTTGTTTACAAGCAGTGTCTAAAATAAATTTAATGCTTTGGAGTTTGGGGCAGGAGAGGGGACATTAATCACAGGGCCCACTTGACAGATCCGCGCTGTAAGTGGGACACATCCCAAAGTGCTGCTGCCTGCAGCAGGTTTATAGGGAATGTGGCTCCCATCTGAGTCAGGACACACGGAATTTTTATTCTCTGGTGTTGAGCACAAGTTTACGAAGCATCTCAGTGCACACACACATACACAGAGCTTTTAATCTGAACCCTAAAAGAAGCATCTATGACTGTAATTCATCTCCTGTAAGATGTTCTTTCAGCTAAGTGAAGCTCAAATTACAGACGCAAAGATTTCAGCTCAACCCAACAACATTGCTCTCAGCTAAAGGAACCAAAGCTTCCACCCCCATAGCCCAAATTTCCAGCAAGTCTTCACCAGCACAGCGAGCAGCCGGATGACAGACATGTTTGCACAATTCTGTATTTGCTGAAAAATCTCACCTGCTAAAAACCATTCCTGTTTTATTACCATTCACCAAAACATATCAGGTTTCCTATCAGCCATTATGGCAGTGCATTTGTCATTTTAATTCGTTGCCGTTGTTTTCCATTTTGCTTTGTTTAAATTTTTGCTATCATTTGCTCTTGGTTCTCAGTCATAATTTGTGTCATAGCTGCTACTGAACTTTACACGTGATTTTTTTTCTTCTTCTGCACGGTGCCATTAAAACCTTTAACCCTGAACATGAACAATGTTCAAAGGCCTTGCCTCTAACAAAAGCAGATCTGTTCCTTCGCTCTTGCTCTTTCATTTTAACATCCTCTGGGATAGTTAACAGAGTTACTTTCATTAAAACTAACATAGTTTTAGCTGCAAGATGTCTGTGGTTGCGCTATAAATCTCCAAAAACAAAGGGAGCCTGTATTAATATGTGAATCACAAACTAATCCAATATTCAACTTCTTGGTTTAAGCTGAAAGTTTTCTAAATTTTAACAAGCTCTTATAACATCATTTAACCTTGCAAGGTTTTGTAATGATGTGCCAATGTGTATGATCATTATTGACTAAAAAGAGAGGGGAAAAAACCTAGTGCATTAGTAGAATAACATAGTATTGAATTTTAAGAATTATACACTTGCATAATACAAAATGTACCTCGCCAAGGCTAGCAAACTATTAGCTGACGTGTTCTGCACAGTATCGTATTAACATAGTTATAACAACACAGTATGTTTGCTGCACACTTTTATACAACATTTGCATAATCTTGTCTCTCTTTTGATACTGATTTATGAGGTGGGCAGGAAATTGAGAAGGAAATCTGTCCGTGAGTTATTAATTGTTGTCTGGCCAAATAACACCTTCTAACCTCAATTTTCTAGCAGAAATTGTTAGAGTTAATAACAGACAAGCCCCTGTTTTGTGAGCCTTAAAGGAAATTTGGGGACAGACTAAACCAGTAGAGTATAGCTTATAACCAAGCATAATAAAAGAAGTGAAGCACTGACAAGCATTCCTCATTAGCAAAGAAAATGGGAAGCCTTCATTTGGACTGCTACTAACATAGTACCTTTTATGTATAAAGCTGCTGGCCCTCACCAGCTCGCAGAGCGCAGCTCAGTTAAGCTAACCCTGGGGCAGGGCTCGTACCCAGCCTGCAAGTAGCTACCGCTGCCCTTGCCTGGGGTGGCCTCTGAAATGCAGCCCCGGCAGCTGCGTGCGCATCTCTCATCTACTGTGTGTCTTTTGCAGGTGTGAGGTGGGAAGTGCAATCAGGAGATTCCAACCAAATGGTACATATGAATGTCCTAATCACTTGTGTCTTTGCTGCTTTTGTCCTGGG
Organism: Nothura maculosa; assembly: GCA_032353885.1. Lineage (NCBI taxonomy): Eukaryota > Metazoa > Chordata > Aves > Tinamiformes > Tinamidae > Nothura > Nothura maculosa. The sequence goes on along the minus strand of JAUBOD010000031.1, from coordinate 246,475 downwards.
AGCCTTTATTGCGGGAGTGGCCGTTTACTGCTACCGGGATATATTTGTGCGGAAATCCAGAAAAATACACAAAGACGCGGAATCGGCGCAGTCCTGCACCGACTCCAGCGGGAGCTTTGCTAAGCTCAACGGCCTGTTTGACAGCCCCGTCAAGGAGTATCAGCAAAACATCGATTCACCCAAGCTCTACACAAACCTGCTGACGAGCAGGAAGGAGCTGCCCCCGAACGGCGACACCAAGGCCATGATGATGGACCCCCGGGGCCAACCTCCCGAGCTCGCGGCGCTGCCCACGCCCGAATCCACGCCCGTTCTCCAGCAGAAGACCATGCAGGCCATGAAGAGTCAGTCGGACAAAGCGCACAGCAACCTCAACGCCTCGCGGAAGGAAACGCCACTGAAAAGCCCTCAGTTTTTTCCCTCCAGCCCTCCACCCCATTCTCCTCTGAGTCACGGACACATCCCGAGCGCCATCGTCCTGCCCAACGCCACCCACGATTACAACACGTCCTTCTCAAACTCTAACGCGCACAAGGCAGACAAAAAGATGCAACATCTTGATCACCCCCTTACAAAACCCTCCAGCAAAAGAGACCACAGGAGATCTGTTGACTCCAGGAACACCCTGAATGATTTTCTGAAACACTTAAATGAAACTACTAGTAATCCCAAAGCGATTATGGGAGATATTCAAGTGGCCCACCAGACTTTAATGCTGGATCCAATGGGAAATATGTCAGAGATCCCACCTAAAGTTCCCAACAGGGAGGCGTCTTTATACTCTCCGCCTTCGACTCTTCCGCGGAACAGTCCCACCAAGCGGGTGGACGTTCCCACCACGCCTGCAGTCCCCATGACCTCTTTGGAAAGGCAAAGAGGTTACCACAAAAATTCTTCACAAAGGCATTCAATATCTGCCCTTCCTAAAAACTTAAACTCACCAAATGGTGTTTTGTTATCCAGACAGCCTAGTATTAACCGCGGCGGGTACATGCCCGCCACGGCGGGCACAAAGATGGACTACATGCAAGGGACGCCCGTGAGCGTCCACCTCCAGCCTTCCCTGTCCAGGCAGAGCAGTTACACGAGCAACGGCACCCTCCCTCGCACAGGCATAAAGAGGACACCCTCCCTAAAGCCTGACGTGCCACCAAAACCCTCCTTTGTTCCCCAGACAACGTCAGTCAGACCACTGAACAAATACAGCTACTAGGACTGGTCTGGGCTAGGAATGAGCGTGGCAGCGACCTGTGCAGGTTGTGAGATGCTGTTTGGTGTGGGAGACACGTAAGACAGAGACTTGCTTGTAATTAAAAACAACAAAAAAAAGTGGCCAAAGAAACTGTCTTTACTTCAGCAACATCTGTGTCTTGCCACCACGTAGCTATAGCAAGACTTGGTGCACTTGCTAGGAGCAAACTAACAAAAAACAAAGGAAAGTGCTGGTCATTACATTTCTTTTGTTTGGAGCTAAGGAGACATGTAGCACAACGGGGTGGGGGCTACTTTACTGTTCTAAATAGCTAAAAAGAATAGCTAAAAAGAGTTCCTGGAAAGAAAAAAAAAATCTGTGAGCAAATACTTGAAAAATGGGTTCCATTTTAGACTGCCGTTAAACGTGGTCCTTCCCATTAAATGTGAACGTTTTAATATGTATGCATTCACCTTGCCTCTTGCACAAATGTCAGAAAATGGAAATGTCTCAATGAATATCTGGGCTAATAATCGATTTGCTGGAATTCAGTCTCTGGCCCAACTGTAGCATTATGATTTTTCTTTTCTGTTTTGAATTCCTGTCCATGTGTGTGGCATGTTGTTGGTGCCACCGATCAAGCTGTGCGTGTGTGTGTGTGCGTGGATGTGCGTGTGTACTGTACACACTAGGATGTACTTAGGTTCCCATTGCATCTTTTATGCTATGGAATTGTTTACATTGAGCACGACTGAACAACCAGGCAGCTCTTCCTCGGGCAGCGCTCGGCTCGGGAGCGGAGGGAGCCGGCGAAGGAGCGCGGGGACGGTCAACCCTTCCCGACCCGGGAACGCTGCTATTGCCTCGGAGCTCTGCATTTCACCCCATGGGCTGCCGTGGGGGGGTTTGCTGGCCCCCCCCCATCCACTACCCGGCCACTGTGAACTCGAGCCCTGCACTTCTCCTCGAGGGCAGCTAATAATCAGCAATTCTCTTGGCAGCGGCCTGTGCCATGCACCAGGCTGCGGTGGTGGCGTTTAGGGATGCCCCGCACTCTGATAGACTCTTGTCAGTAGAAAGGAAGAACCAGTAATTGGCCTGGCAGAAGCAGCCTGTGAAAACTCAACAGTAGTGCAATCAATTTGTTTTTGTTGTGTAATGTAAGGGTTTTCTTTTTTTTTTTTTTTCCAAAGTCATGCAGGTAATGACAATATTCTGTAAATATTATGTGTGAGTTTACCTGAATCTGTGCATTTTGTGCCTTATTCATGCAAATGATAAAAGTACTAAAAAAAAAACCACAAAAAAAACTGTCAAGTGTTCTCACTATAGCACATATTTCCTGAGTGCCAGTGTAAAAAAAAAAACCCTCTCAACAGCGCCCAATAAAAAAGAGATGAAAGCAAGAATAATTAACGATAACTAAAGGCAGCCTACAATCCAAGAAGACAGCAGCATTAAATCACCTTGCCATGATAAACATTCCACCCCAGCTCTCCGAAGGATCAAACAGTTATAATGCGAAATCAAATGAGGTTTCTAGGGTAATGGAACACCTGCTGGAGTTGTGTAAGCCATTTAGGAGGTTTTACAGTATCCACTTGCAGCTGATGTTCAACACAGATGGCTATTTTAGCTTGCAAACACAGACTACCACATTGTTTATTGAACATAACTATAGAAATAACCGTGGCAGAGGCGTAGGCATGAATTAGCGGGACAAATAACTGCGATGGGTTTCAGAGACGATGGAGACTTACACGATCTGTTTGAAGGGGAGAAAAGGTTAGTCACTGCAAACTGGATCTCTGTTCCAGAACAAAGAATAAAGGATAGAAGTAGTCATTTTTTTATGGTAAGGCTGTAAGGGACATTTATTTCCTGAGACCTCTGGATCCAAAAATCAATGATCTCTCTTCCTAAACACTTCTGTCTTGCAACTAAAACACTACAAGATTAATATCTATTAAAAATGTACTCGGTTGTCAAAAGACGAAAACTGATCCGAATTCACTTTACAAATATTAATTCAGACTTGTGTGAAAACAAAAGATAAATGTATGTGAACCCTGATAACCTCCTGTAACATTGTGCTGCCTTGTAGATGGTAATGTGAGTTCTCTCAGTATTTATGTTGAAATTTCTAACATTCAACCTAGTCTTTATTCTGTTAATTTAATAATAAAAGATGCTTTATCCATTTGTGCAAAGGTAAACGCAGATTGTATCTTTTTTAATGGTACGGCATAAAAAAAGTAACCCTTAAATGAAGCTGCTCTATACTATAGAGTACTTTAACATGTATAGATATCTTGTAAACTTGTATTGTGGATGTGTAAATAATACGTTCTTTGGGTTTTTAACACCGCATGTAAAGTCAAAAATAAAATATTCCAATGTAGCACCCGTGTGGCTTCCTGGTTCCCGAGGCTCCGGTAGCGGGAGCCCCGCTTGGCCCGTTGGGGGTGAGGAGGGTGCAGGACCCCCCTGCACCAGCCCAGGGGGAGCAGGCAGCTCATGGGCCCCCCCGGCTTCCCTGCAGCCCCTGTGCACATGCAGGGTCTTGGGAGCCCCAGTGGAATGTAGAGCACCAAAGGAACCGGTCTGGCTCCGGAGCAGCAAAGCGGAGCCCGCAGGAAACCCGCACCGTGGCTGGATCCGTCTTGCAGTGGTACCTGGTTCCACTGAACCTTTCTCTTTTACCAAAAATACTGACTTTGTGCAAATACAATCCTGTTCTGCTAAGACTGAGTCAAAGCAAAAAGAAATCACTCCTGGCAAAATAAATGGCAAACCTGCAGATCATTCCTAAATACTTACTAATGCTTAGTAATTGAAATTCATGTCTCAGACAGATAAAACAGCCCAATAGAAATATACGTGCCATATATTTAGTGTGTGCCAATATCATACATCATTTTAAAATAATCAGGGTAATTTAGTATCACAAAGCAAATGTGAAGTATTCTTTTAATTAAAAGCTGATTTTTAGATAATGGAGTTTATGCTGTCAAGGTATTAATCACTTGAAATTACTGTGCGTGTTAATACAATAGTACTTAGCTGTATTTTACTTAAATAAATAAAGTTCTTTTAGGAAGACAGGCACGAGGAAAGTACATGTCACACTGCTAAACAATAACCCAAACTCGTAATGTCCCAATGTGTATTTCCTAATGTGCATTCCTATTGCAGAAGCCAATATAAATTTCTTTTTCCTGATGTGATTTTCATTGGATGCACACAAGAAATGCAGAGCCAAACATCTAGAGCTGCCATTTGCTGCAAACCTGTGCAAATGGCTCGCTGGAAAATTACCTGTAAGGTGGAGGCGCCGGTGCTGCATCCAGCGGTGCCCCTTCCGCCGAGGAGCCTCAACTGCCTCCGTCGGCACATCTAGGCCTTAAAGGGCATGAAAACCCACAAGGAGTTATTTTAATGGCACACACATACGCAGCCAGACACAAACAGTGGCCTGTTTTTGCTTAGCAATAGCTGTATTTATTCTATCCATAGCTGTATTTTTTCCTACACGTTTAGTCTATCCATCAAGCAAGCGTTTTCTACCAGCAGCTGTTTTGGTCTACATTAAAGCAGCCGGCCC
>JAUBOD010000031.1:208594-222198 GCA_032353885.1 Nothura maculosa | reverse complement strand
CTGCTCTCAGCCTGCCCCGAGGCAGGACTGCTCAAGAGGGTTGGAAGCAAGATGGGAACAGAAAGGGGCAGCCCTGTTTATTCTTCCCTGTTCCCCTGAGCTAACATTGCCTTTCCCTTCCTCTTCTCCTTCCCCTCCTTTTCTTCGGCCTTAGAAGCAGCAAGACTTGAGCAAGAGGAAAAAAAATCTTTTAAGATGCTTTAGGGATATGATCAATATAAATTAATGGATTTTCCCCCCCAGGGAAGCAGAGGCTCCGCACTTCTTTCTGTCTTTTCTTGCAGCCCCAGGCCTTTTGTTCTCTGGCAAAAGCTCCCCATTGAAGTGTATGGCATTTTCTGGGCACTATATCTTCAGTATATTCTTTGCAGCAGTGTAATTTTTTTGATAGTCACTTGAATAATCAGCAGTCAGTGCTAAAATACAGCATTGTACATTGACACCCCTAACCCCCGGGAAGCAGCAGAAGATGAAGAGGAAAGCCTGCAGTTCTTACTGGCCTCATTCTTTTTTCCTTTGAGAACTAACTCTTTCTTTCCTGCACACAAGCACCCCACACAGTTAAAGCCAGCCCTAGTTATCTATAGCCAGCTCTTGTTCCTGCTCTTAACAACACGCAGCCACAGGATGGGGACTGTTTAAGCTACTAAGAACTACCTTGAGGCTTCTAAAATTGTCCCGGGATGAGCTGTTTGCACAACAGCAACCTGTGCACCTCAGCTGAGCACCTCTTTAGGGGGGACAACACCCAAAAAGAGCTGGAGAGGATTCTCATTTGCTTATCCTGGTTACTTCTCTAAAACAGACCATTAGGGTAATAAAGCTCTTAGGTCCTACACTCTCAGTGCTAGGATGTATTTTATAAATAATTTAACAAGGCAGCAGAAAAGAAGGAAGGAGACCCAGAGCCAAGTCCAAAGGAAGGAAAGACTGTGCTCTTATCACAGCTGAAACCATTTACTTTTGTTTCATGTAGTTGTATTTTTTTTTTTTTTACTATTCAGCTTTTTTAATGCTAATTCAAGTTTGCTGTTACTTGCTGACAGCCAGCCATATGTGACCCCTGTTCCTTATAAACATTACACGCTGTGCAGGAAGATTATGTGGATGCAGACAATGGGAATTAGGTTTTTTCCCTTCCTGTAAAACTAAATTCTGTGGGCTGGTACACGCAGCTTGCAGCTTCTTCTGCCTTTACAGCAGAGCCTGCTCTGAACTTACAGCGTCTGAGGCTGGGGTGGGAAGGGTTTTCAGCCAGGAGAGCGCCTCAGTGGAGGCTCCTTCTGCCACCTTGTAATTCAGACTGCTGTTCCATCCTACAGGGCTCTTGTCCTCTTCCAAGAGCACAGCTGCTGCCACCAAAAGTGGATCTGGAAACCAGAGGAGGTGGTGATCTCACCTGAGACCATGCTGTGGCTTTCATGGGGCTTGTGGGGGAATGAGCAAACCCCTTTAGTCCTGCCCAGCTGATGAGCAGGGGGGATTTTGAAGTCCTTGAACTATCCTTAATTAGCGGCATTGCTGGTAAGTGTGTTTTGGACCTCTGTGACAGCTGCCAAGAGAATAAAGTCACAGAAAAAGTCACAGGATCATTTTTGACTCAGGAATTTCCAGCTTGGCTGTTTGCGCACGGAGGTGCAGGAAAGTCGTGGCTCATGCACCAAAAGGCCTCATCAGAGGCATCAGCTGGAATCATCTCACCAGGGCAGAGGAACAGGGTGCTCTGCACGTCAGGCAAACGCTGCACTGCACGTGGAAGCTGAGCCAGAAATCACAGGGATAAGGCTTTGATTAAAACACATCAGAGAAACATGGGCAAATGGGACTGTCTTACCCAGTCATCACTAGGTGCTCTCTGAAACACCAAGCACAACGTCTTCGTAAGAGATGGAAACAAAACTCCGAAGGTGAAGTAGGGGCTGGCCGTACTTGAGAATTTGGGAGAGTGACTCCGATAACTGCACTGATCCCATTCCCTGGGCAGTTCCCTGGAATAAGCCCTGTGAGGCCCTTGGTGCAGCAGTGCCCATAAACACAAGACTGAGGTTTAGCTCGAAAGGAGAGCAGCAAGTGCCACCAAGGATCTATTGCCTGTTGAAACACTGCCAGTCCTTCCGAAGGTCTCCCCTTCAGATACAGCCCGCAAACAGCAATCCTTCACTGCTTCCTCTCCTAGGCTTGTTACTCGGCCTTGGAAAGAAAAAAGCGGAACAACGTATTTTGTGATTCAGCAGATTAAGTTTTCAAAGAATGAAGGCGCTCCAGGGCAGTCAATCACTGGGAGAAGGGACACAGGAAAATAAAAGAATGACAATATAACTGAAAGGTATGAAAAAGGCAGGCATTTGAGACAAGAGGTGGACAGGAAAGCACAGGAACAAAGCTGAAAGAATAAAATTTGGCTAGGAAAGGCTGAAAGGAGGAGTGAAACAAGATTCTCAAGTAATAAAGACAAATAAGATTTTTTTTCCAATAATATAAGAAGCAAAATGTCAGCAGGGCATCTAAGAATGTGCCAGGGTTATTTAGTAACAGAAAACCAAAATGAAATCCTTACCAAGAGCTCATAAGAAAGGATGAAGGACTGAGGCGGGGGAGAGAATTACCTTTTCCATGAGAGGGTTTTGAAAAGAAAGAAGTCCAGGTCACAAGTGAGAAGGAGCAGAGAAATTACAGCTGTGCATAGCAGAGCACAGTCTCCCACACAGAGTCACAGATGAGGCAGGGAGGTCTCCTGAAGCTGAATCTTAAATATATGTGAGGAACCAGGAAAAGAAAAATCAGTTCCCATTACATTTATCCACAGCACTCATTTGCTCTACGTATGGCAGATGCCTATATAAGCTTTGGGTTCCGTGAGAGCAGAGATCATCCTGAGGAAATCAGCCCCACATTATTGTAGTCTCTCTGACACTTCTCAAACTTCATCATTCAGAAGGGCATTTCCAGGTGGCCCAAGTTCACCTCGAGTGAAATCTAGTCAAGAAAGAAGTAAACAACTACATGACTTGTACTGAGAGCGTACACCAGAGGCGCGATGAGCAGAGCAAGTTGCACACACAAAACTTGGAGGAACAGCGTGAAAAGGGGAACATTTCTGAGGTGGGAAAGGCTTCAGGGCAAAGAGCACTGGCACTTCATAATCAATACAAGTTATTATTGCTATGTTTTCAGCAAAGAACAGGATATTCACAAGACAAGAGGGCTTTGGAGACCAAGGAACTGGCAGCTGATGGCATCTTTGAGTGAAGCACATCTGGCCGCTCATCCTGAGCACATATGTTGCCAAGGGACTGCCCCGACGCTGGGCCACCTCGTGCCACCCCCGGCTGCCTGACCACCAACTAGCAGCAAGGAACTCCCTTGTTGATGGAGCAGCATGACAAGAAGCTCAACCACACAAATGCCCCCATTATCTGCTCACTTTATATTAAATCTTATTCCATATACAGCTTTTGAAAACAAAATGCATGGCCATAGGGTTAGAATTAATATCTTGCAGCAGCTGGGGAACCATTGAAGAAATGCTAAATACTGCCAAATGCTGATGCTTTCCCCTTCAGTTGTTTTTGCTCAACTTGGAGCTTTTTTCCTCAGCCATCTCTCCATGATCGCTATTAGAACACAAGGTGACCTTTCCATGCTTAATTACCCGAACAAAATACACAGAACATTAATACCAAAAATGCCCCTTGTGCATTCTACCGCACTCGCAGATGTTTAAATAATCCAACCTAATCTCTTCTTTCTAAGGTTAGGGTGAATCAGGTCCGGAATAAATGAAGAAAGTAAACAAGGGAATGAGGAAGGGAAACACATGTTGACAAATACAAGCAAAGGGATGGGATCAACGCTGTGTGCAGCACCCTGTTCCCACCAGAGTCCAATGCTGTTGTGAAACAGCCACTTGATGATGGTGTTTGTCTCCACGGAGCAGCGTTCATGCAAGCATCTCAAGGCACCTTTTGGGGATAGCACACTGTGGTAACCCAAAACTACTAGTACACCCATTTTATGGAAGAGTAAATTGGTTTATAAAGGTGTGCTTTTCTGGGGTCATTACAAGAAACCAGCGAGGACACCAGGAGCACAGCAGGACTGTCCTCCCTTGCAGGGCACTGATTGCTCATAGCATTCACGCCAAGCCCTGCAAACAGTCCACAAGTCTTTAAGCAGAGGCCAGAGAAAGCTCTAGTGTGAAAGCACCTCCAAGAGGCTGGAAGCATGACAGGCCCAAGCACCCTCTGGAGAAGCCAAACTGTGACAAAGAAAATGCTAAAATCTGTCTCTATATGATGAGGCACTTAAGCAGTTCAGCCAATTAGGCTGCTTGATTGGCTGGCACCGCCAGCACTATCATTGTGCACGCGGGGTGCCGCACGCACCAGTGGAGATGGCGTCTGAACGTTCTGCCTTTTGTCAACCCTTTTATGCTCCTTTGTGGCATGAGCAAGTTAATATTAATTTCACTAGCATTTCAACTACAAATGCTTTGGGCAGCTAATAAATTAAATCACTATTTATTTAGTTACTGTTTGCTTATTTAAGAGCGTAGTAACAAACATATGTAGTGACCCGGACAAGTTTTCTTCTGAATTAGAGAATTTCTCATCTGTAATCAGTTTAGATATCAAGATAGACCAGCTCAGCTTCAGTGGAGGGCTCGGCGCCCTCCAGCCTGGCGCCCACATGGACACAGAGGCGATTGAGATCATTCAAATGCAAATACCCCCAGGGGGCCATATACAGTCAGAGAGGAACAATTGGGAAATAAGAGGGATGGACATTGGGGAGAAAAATGCCCCTTAAGCAAAGGGTTTATTAGGCACTAGGGAGACTGCTGCCTAGCTGCTTTCTTGCACAGACAGGCCACACAAATGGTGTGAATCAGTTTGCAGGTCCCTACTGGGCAAGCACCCCTGAAACATTTCTAAACCTGCCCTGTACACAGCATGGCAGAAGGAAGGAACTGTAATTATCCATGTAATTTCTCTTGTCTTTCACTTAGATAACACTAAGCAGTTATACAACACCCTTTACTAAGGAAAACCACTTGCAGATATAGGCAGTCATCATCTCTCTTCTGCAGATGACGAGAGGTATGGCAAGGGTAGACTCCAATTAGCAATTACTCCTATTTTTTATGCCAAATGCCAAATAGTTAAAGCTCTTTAATTGCTGATACAGATGAAGAGGTCTGCATTTATTTAAATCTCAGTGATGTCACAGGGGAATGTAATTTGGCTCAAGTGATATACCTAAGTTCCTAGAGGAGCTCCTGGGAACTCTTCTCTGCAGAGAGGTGCTCATGGACCTCCTCTCCTGCTCTGCACTGACCAGCTAATGCATAGCTGGATACTGCTGGAAACAAGCCCACATGAGTCTGATCAGTGCCTATGTGTGCGCACATGTGCCTGCTACTCACGGCTTGGTAACTAGAACAAACCACAGCTTCCCTACCTGATGGAAATAACAGCCTTGAAACAGTTAGTTATTCCATGAGAACATAATGACAGACCTTGACATATTCACTGGAGTGATGCAGGTCCTGAAGGTGATGGTAAATCCCTCCTGATGGACAAATTTCAGATTATCTACAGAGATTTACACATAATTAGCCCGCATTCACCTCCATGTCACTCCATCTCTACGTTGTTAAAATGGTGTCGGATTCAGTGCAACTATCACCTTGCAGATGGAGCCAGGCAGAGCCTTTAACCAACACCAAGCTGCGAAACGTGGCATTTGGGGAGGATTAGCAAGCGAAAACCCACAGTGGGGCTGGGATGTCAACGGCCCTTGCTCGGCTCTGATGTTCTTTGAAAGGTCAAGACACAGCAGATCTGCAGAGGCAACAGGATAGCCGGGAATCCGGCGCTCCCATTCCGCAGGGCAGGACCAAGGCACTCGTGACACTCCTGACAGATGTTTGTCCAACCTGCTCAATGGTGCTCCATGCCAGATGAGGGCTCGTTGCACTTCATCCCAATCCCCAGGACAAGTGAGAAACCAGGCATGTTTCTGCATATACCGAAATGTCACAGAAATTAAAAACGAGATGGATTTTCATATCAGACAGTTGAAGGCTAATTGCAACAGTGCTTTCCAGCAAACCAGTTATTGGAGGCTAATTTTCCGTTATGAAACAGAAACCAGGGTTAATGAGGCTAATTGTGTTTACCAGTGTTTCAAACAAAAAGGAAGCCAGCTCAATTTTGAGGCAAGTTCTTTGTCAGGAACAAATTGAGGAAAATTGCTACAGTTGTATCAGCATTTCCCAAAATTGCTTAGTATCATGCTTGGGAAACTAACACTGTTGAACATAAGCTAGTGGTACAGAAAATAAGGCTTATTAGACAGTAACTGTATCAAGTTTCAAACGCACGGCCATGTGACTGACAGCAATAGCGGGGCTGTTGAAAGCCTTGCAACAGGGAGTCATTAATAAAGCGACTGACCCTCCATCCAGCTCTACTCGGGGACTACAAGGAGAAAAAATTAAGAAATCAAGGTATGTAGCAATGTCCATCAGACAAACAAAAGCTTCAAGTTCCGTGTCTCAGCTGTGACTGATTAATTAACTCCACAAGCTGGACTAGTCAAAACCAAATGCATTATTGCAAGGCAAAATTCACAGGCAATTTACATCCTCCAGGAGAAAAAAGAGAAAAGAGAAAAGAAGGCTCTCCTAGTGCAAGCCAATAATTCTAAGAACTCCTCAGAAGAGCTAAGTGCATTTATTGATGCAAGGCATAAGTAGTTTGGTATAAAAGGACGTATCTGCAGCAGCACAAGCAGCTCCCTTGGAGAGGGACGTTCCTAGTCCCTCTCTGCCAGGCCAGGCGGCAACGCGCTGGTTTTGCGACGTAACCAACCAGAACTAAAATGCAGCCACATTCATTTGCACTCCAGACTGATGCCCAAATGGAGCTCGTGAGCGCTAGCAAGGAATACCAAGACTCTGCTGCAAAACCCACAGGCACAGGGGCCAAGGTTCTTCCTTACGGCAAAATCCGCAAAAATCTTGCTGTGAAAAAAAAAAAAGGCAAAAATGCATTTTCCCGGCCTGTGTGCACCTGAGGCAAGAGCTGCTTGGGATTCGCAGCAGGCCCTGGTCTGCTGCAGAGGGGAGCTTATGTGGCGACATCTAAAGAAAATCCACATCCCCACGTGCAGCTGGCCAAACAGAGCTACTTGGGAGGACAGCGAGCAAGGAAACGAGTGTGTCAGACAGCAGCGACAGTAACCAGGAAAGCAGAAGGGGTCCTGTGGGGAAAAGGGAATTAATAACGTGGTAATACATCAACAGAAGACAGGATAAAACACAGATGGAAGAAAGGGAGAATCTGTAGATTAGACTGAAATACGGGGCGATACTGGCTAAAAAGGGCAGTGAAAATCTGCATAATGTGAAGGTCTGTAAAGGTCACCACGTCTCCGTCCTACGTGTCCCATCAGAAGGTCTGTGCTGGGAGCGGGGGCGAGGGAAGCAGGGCAGCCAGAGGCAGGGGAATCACATCAGCACTGGGCTGGAGGCTGAGCTTAGCAGCCCAAGGCCCATGTGATGCCTTTGTGTCTAAAGCTACAGCCAGTGGCTCCGTGCGCCGGGGCCTTTTGCAGGTTGCGACGTGGAGCCCCGGCTCCCTGACAGAGCAGCGGTGTCTGCAGCCCTCCTGCTCTGCCAAGACACAGCCCTCACCCCGTAAATCACCTCTCCACTGGCTTGTTGGGTCTGCAGCCCGAGGTCTGAACATCTCCCGGTCATCTTAATGGGATGTTAACCTCACAGGCTCCTTGTGACTATCCAAATGCTAATACTATATGAAACAAGTTGTTTAACACACAAGCGCTGGGCTTAAAGCCACTCGCATTTGTACTGGAGAGCTGGATCTAGCTTTGATTTTGCATCCGAGACCTACGTAAAAATCATCCAAACAAAACAAATACCTGAAATTCCAGTCAAGCTGTGGTCATCTCTGAAAACTGCTTTTATTTTGGTTTAGACATTCAGGGAGAGGGCTTCGGCTGCTCTGTTTCCTCACTTATCCTCTCCAGACAGGAGAGCGTTTCTTCTGCTCGCTCTCAGCATTTCTCTTTCCTCTTCTCCCAGAGCTACTCTCCGTACCACTTGGTTTACAAACCTTTTGATTCATGTTTCTGGACCAGCCTCTGCTGTGTTTATTCCCCCTCTCTGCTCCGTAAGGCTTTGGTAAGACATGGAAGAAAGAATCAAGTAGGAGGCCAACGAGAATGGTGAGAAGGCCCATATGCTCCTTTGCTCTTGCCGTGGACTATGACACCAAGGGTGATGAAGACGACCCATTTGGGGTCACCTAACCAACATCTCCTCCTACACAGATCCCTGGCAGCCCTAGGAAGCCTTGGGATAGGCCACACTCTGCAGTCCCAGCCGAGCCCCCAGCGCAGACTTGGCCTTGAGTCAGGATTGCAGTGCTGGGCTCCCTCCCAGCAGCGTACACACATCCATCAAAAACCAGATCAAAAGACAAATGAAACTGTCTCCTCAGATAAAGCCCTTTTCAAAAAGTTATGGGGGAAGAGGGAAAGAGGGGGGGAAGCGTGCGAGAGGATTTAAAGAAATATCTGTTGAAAGATAAAATAAGCAAGACACTGTGATGAAGCAAGTGAACAATGACACAGAATCCAGCACAGACGGAGCCAGTGAAAAAAACCTCACATTACTAATTACAGCAAAGATCACATGTCTAAAATGTATAATTAGAATTCACACACACAAAAAGATAAAAGTGACCAGTGAATGCTGCCGTAATCCAAAATAATACAGCATTGTGCATATTTAAAAAAATTCTAACACTCTCCAAAAATAGACATAATGGGGCTCATTAATAGAGTTTTCATCCCAACTAAACAAGTTCCCTTTATCCACATCCTATTTTTTCTTAGCCTGCCAAAAGAAACCCTCAAGATAGGGCGTCGCGGTGCAGCCTCCCGCCCCACACATCCGTGGGGGAAGGTTGGTGGCAGCCCAGACAAGGATCCCCAAGGAAACCCGCTCGCATTTCACACCCTTCCCTTTGCTCCTCGGCTCGGGCTCTGCCTCAAATCCGTGTTTCCCTCCTGGTGCAGACACAAGAGCTCACAACGGGTCTCAGCTCCCGCCTGGGCTCACACACCTGGGCCTGGAAGGCAGATGTTCAGTCCGAATGTGACAACATGCTGCACTGGGACACCCTCATCTGCTTGAGCTTGCCTGGTTAGAGGAAATATTAACATTTCAATAACATCTCGAAGGCTTAACATATCTCCTTAAAACATCTTATTTTTTTCTTTTTATTTCCTAAAAACAAACACGGGGAAAAAAAACCCAGTCTGCAACCAGGACACCAGGTCCTTCCTCTTGATTTCTTGGAAGTTTAATTATAACGTGTTATTACTTGCATGCTGGTATCTCTAGGAGACACACAGGCAGAGCCAGCTGCTATTTTGAACTCGTAATTGGTTAGAGGGTCAGGTTTCCAATGCAGGTCACAAGCGAGAGGGCTCCTACCACCCGGAGCCCCAGGAAAGCCACCAGAAATTCAGCTGAGAAAGGAAGCAAACCCAGAGAAGAGGGCAGGATCAGGCTGCAACCGTATCACCTTAACACCAGAGAAATACAATCTAGTATCTTATTTACCACTACTTCCAATTCTGAGTACATGCTAACAGCACTGTGTGCTTAATAAGGGAGTCTCAAGGGCATTCCTGACTGCTAATATTGCACCATCCAAACTCCGCAGAGTGAAATTACCCTGGAAAGACCATAATCGAGCAAACTGGATTGCTTCTAGTCTCTCTGGACTATCAGTCTAGCAGAAAGAGAGCGATCTGGAAACCTGTATCTGAGCAACCGCCAGCTCTTCCTGTTGTGCTACAAAGGACAATAAATATTGTTACACTGCACTAGATTCATCCTTATTATGTCTCCTAGGTGGCATTTTATGCCACATGGAAAAACACTCATCGAGAAAAAGTACTGAAAAAGAAGGTGACAGACAAAACACCCAGGCTATGGTTCTTAATTCGACCTCATTCCATTCAGCACTTTCTTTTTTTTCAGCCTGAACAGCCAAATGTTTCATGGATTCAATGCCAGGCAAAGAGAGGGCTCAGCACCTCTGAAAATTTTAACTAAGCACCTAAATAAGAACCCAGTTTGGGTTCTATAGGTTTAACATTTGGGGCTTTTTGCTCAGAAACAATGTCTGTAGGTCCCATTCTTCAAAGGGAGTAGTGACTTTAACCCTAAACTTTTACACCAGCTTTTATACACATTTTCTTCACCTTCAGAAATCTCTGGATCATCTACAGCAAAGAAGGGAGGAGGACAGAGGAAGATGAGCAGGGTATGAGGCAGGGCATGGCAGTCTGGAAGGGTATTCCAGTGCAAGGGGTTCCACAGAATGGAGGAAAAAACACCAGAAGTTGCTTATATGCTCCAAGAAATACCATTAAATCTAAACAGTAACTTATGAAGATAATGGGACTTAGGCTTTTCTGACTGAAGTCAACACCAGCTTTACCACTGACATCAGTGGGAGCAGGATGGGTGCCAATAAATTACTGCAGACACTCCTGAGAGCAGCATTCCCAGCAACTGCCTGCAGTGGTTTGGATGAGCAGACCTTGTTCTTCCCAGCAGCCTGCCCTGCAAAATCAAGGCTACTTCACTGGGACAGGCAGGGGGAAAAAAGAGGCATTAGAATCATTAAAAAACCTGAAAACAGCAACAAAATCAGATCCACTGATTACATTCTTCGGGCTAGAATAAAAATATTTCAGTCTTAAACTCACCTTTCAATTTTGTTTTGCCACCATACTCAAGTATCTCCCCCTGTTTTCCTGAACTTACACATACAGAGGGGCTTCAAATTAGCATATGATCAGTCACCAAAGATGTTAAGTGCATTATTGAGATTAATCAAGTATGAAATACTATGGAGGGAAAAATATTTCAAAAAAAAGATGTAAACTGACCTACTTTCACAGCCCGTTGTTCTGAATTATCAGGATTTCAGTAACGATTGTATTCGTTTCATCTTGTCAGAATGACTTGCAGCTCAAGAAATGCATTGATCTGCAGGCGAGAATTAATCGTGGAACCCAGTGACTTCTGTCAAGGTAGTGCACGTAGTTAAAACTCTTTCTGTTGGTGTTTCCAAAATTAAAATTCAAAACCTAACAAAAGCACAACTCCCTAGAAATCTCAAAGCACCAACTAGAACTTAACAATTCCTTCTCATTTTGTATTCCACACTAAACCCAAGGTCAGTTAACAAAATATATTCTGTGAATAAAAGCATAATTATTGGTATAATTTGCAGTGCAAATGAAAGAAAATCATTACTGCCTAATTAAGAGTACATATGTCAAGAATTCAGTAAGAAAAATAGACTGAGAAATAAGATAATAATAATTTAAAAATCTAGAAGCTTTTTTATCTTCCACTCTGAACAGAAACCACAAGCACTGTGTGTTGCCTAATTTCTTTAATAAATAATTCACTCCAAATTGTGGACATTTTCCATAGCAGACGTTTAAATCTCAAGAAGGCTTAGTGCACTAAACAAGAGGAGCTTCATTAATCATTCTCTGTTCCTTGAAGCTAATTTTTAACTGTGGATTCTTGCTACAGAAAACATAGTTTTTACAGAAAACATTACAGAAAACATACACAAAAACTTTCAATAACATCTCTAGGATGTCTGAGGTCCTTTATGTATTTTTCTTAAGAAAAGCCAGGTGCTTTTTAACAGAACATGCCTAAAAATTGGTTAAAATAGAGCGGGGCCCAACTGCGGTCACGTCAGAGGTTCTGCTGGACGTTGGGTGCTACTGCACTGAGGCTCCCAGCTCCACAGCTCAAGTGCAGCAACAAATACCTGTTTCAGCTCATCGTGGTCATAAGAAACCTCTGATTTGCTGGTGTTTGGGGAGACCAGCAGAGAAGGCAGCTTGACCTGTAGGGTAGCAACGTTGAGCAGCATTCTGGGCTCCCTCAACGTGCAGTCGCCCTCGGGGGGCTCGGTGGGGACCAAGGCTAAGAGCAGATACTGGGGTGCTGCTCGCAAAGTAACTACTGAAACCACTGGCTGCTTCTAAAGAACAGGAGAACATCAATGACGTGAAGGACTAGTACAGAGGGACGTGGTCCTATAAGCCCTCAGCCGAGGCAATATGTTCTGCCAACATTCAACCAAGGAGAGAGCATTTGGACTAAAACTCACCACGCTGCTCAATGCGCAGGACCTGTCCCAAAACTGACATACTTCAAAACTGAGTATTCTTTTCCAGGATGGAAACAGAGCTATGCTGCTGATTCCTGTGACAGCTTTTGAAAAAATAATACTCTTAATATATTTTTCATTTCAAATAGCAGGCAGGTGGTTTATCTTTAAAGATACACAACTTTAAAATGAAGTTTCCCCCAGGCTCCCCAGCAAATAACAAAGTTCAGATTAAACCATTCTAATAAAAGCCACAGTGAGAGATATTACCAGCACTAAGTTATGATGAAAGTCTATCAGTGAACAAGTGAAATCAAAGATAATTTATTCCTATCAGTATACAAGTTAGTTAAGGCTTTTTTTCCATCTCATGCCCTATGGGCTCCAAGAACCCTGAGTGTTCATGGTGCCTACCCCATGATGACCAACTCCTCCACATAAGGGGACATGTGGGATGCTGCCCACAGCCTGCGGTACAGGTAATTATCTGTCTCTAACTCTGCCCTAGAAATACTCTGGAGTTTATACTCTTTTTAGGTTCCCCATTCAACGCACTCAAAAGCTGACTCTACAGGTAGCTTTTTAATAAACCAGGAACAATAGAAAGCACGAGGCAACCGCTGGTTTTTAAATAACCAAAGCACATTGAGAGGCACCCACCCAACCTCCCCGAAGCGACGCAGCCGTCCCCAAAGCAGGGCAGAGGGCAGATTCGGAGACAGCTTATTACAAACTGGCCTCACGAGCCAATATTCACTGGCTGAAACCACAGGGTGGCTCGGGATCGTTAAGCCCTTGTCTAGAGACGCGCGACGTGAAGAGGCCTGACACAGTATTAGGAATAATTAACTGCATTAGCATTCGCTACAGTGCCAGGCATTGTTCACCCCTCGCACGATGAACTTTGCATTTTGCCTTGATTAGCGGCCACACTCAAGGAAAACAAGTCTGAACACTGAAATTTGCAGACAATTTTCATGCTTGAGGAGAGAGCCCTGTCTTATTTTGCAGCACAAGCACTGTATTATCCTTCAGAGCCACAGAGGAAGATGTCAGCATCAGACACACTATATGTGACAATTTAAATGCGTGCCCTAGGGCTTAAAGTAGCACAGCGCCAAAGTCGAGTGATACAAGCAATCACAGACAGGCTGACCTCAACTGCAAGGCTCAGAAAATAGGCTACATTTCCTAAATTCTGCGCTGGACAAGGCCTCTTTATAAGAGATCCTGGGAAGGAGCTCATTTTCTTTTTTTAAATTGCATAGTCTGCCAATAACTTCTCAGAAGCTCGAAGGTAAATAGAAAAATTTCTCCCGCAAACCTGTTGTTTCTCTTCTCCTGAAAACTCCTGTA
>JAUBOD010000031.1:187979-201461 GCA_032353885.1 Nothura maculosa | reverse complement strand
TAAGGGTGGCATTTGATAGGTAGTGTCACAGAGGCAGCCCTGGGCTGGCACAACAGAGATCATTGTTCCAGCCCAGCAAGTCCCAACTCAGCCTTGGGTAAAGGCCAAGCTTACACGTGTCACTGCAGAAGGGGCAAATCCCCAGTATTTGGCCTTCAAATCAAGGTCACACCTTTTTCTTCAATGCACAGAACAAATAAGTTCGAACCACAGTGTGTGCACCAGACTATCTGATCATACTGACCCCCCTTGCCTCCATCCATGATCTGCTTGCATTGCATTGAGAAGATTTCTACACTTGGATCCTGCCCTTATCAAAATAAATAGAGCCGAGTTGCACGTAGCTTGACCTGCTCTGCCATTTGCCAGCAAGCGAGCAGAAAGCAGAGCAGCAGGGCGCTACAGCGACCGCAGCGAACGCTGCTGAACGGCACCGCTTCTTCAGCACGTCTGGCTCCTCTCCTAAGCAAACGAGAGGCAGTAACCGAGCCGGGAGGCAATGAAGAAAAACCTGCTCCTTTGTGGAGGTGGCTGATTCTGCTGCCCGGGTTATGGGAGACCCAGTATTAGGGAGGTCTTTGATTTAGGCTAAAGGTAGATCTCTCCAGAGAGCAGGTAAATTCCCAAGTACTACGTACCCAGGCAAAAGATAAAGGATAGCATAAATTTCTACCAAGAAATGATAGGGAAAAACTGAGCATTTACATTTCAATTCCACATTATTCACTGCAAGTCTTTTCTCTCTTGAAAAAAATCTGGCAAAGAAGCTCAACCTTTTTTCTTTTTCTCCTGCTAGATCTAAGCAGACCATGATTTTTAAAGAGCAGACTGAACTTCCAGAACCACTTAGGAAAAACATGGACTACAAAATACCATTCAGTGTTGTAGCTCCGTGTTTTCTTCTAAGGGAAACCCAAGTGCAAAAGGAAGATGATCTAGCACAGAAGAGCTGCAGGGAAGCAGCCAAAAGGCCAGAAGCACCAGCTGGCCTAGGGGGATCATGTTGCCCCTGCTGTTAATTGGGCCGGCCAGTATCAGCGCAGAAGGGAGGGCAAACGCTGCTGTTAAGTGCCTGCCTGAGCAGTTCAGCACGCTCCAAATATTCATAATCTGCTTGCCTTGGAGTTGAGAGCACATTTTAACCTATAGAAGCCTGAAAACTAGAATGAAAAACCATGGAATGCTTTGCCTGCGAGTAGAATCTCTTGGCTCATACATCACGTAGCCTAAACGGCTGCATTTTCACTTGTGCCACCCTTTATTGTAAAAATCCCCATTCAAGCTGAATGGCTGCCTCCTGGCTTCCCCTTTGATTGAAGCCAGTCCTCTGCCAAAGGTGTCACCGTCGCTCGTGCACCTGCAGCACCGCATGCGGAGGGCTGCAGCTTCAGCAGGGAGGCTGGGACAGGGGCAGTTGTGCTTGTAAGCAACACAAAGGCCTTACTCGGGCAGCTGGGAATCACAATATGCAGACAATATAAGGCAGCACATGCAGAAAGATTTTAAAGATTTTTTTTTTCTAAAGTACCCTGGGAAATCAGCACTCTTTTAATAAAGTGCTTGGAAAAACATATCTCATTGAAGGCAAAATTTAAAGGCAGATTATTAGGTAGGGAGAGAAAATAGAAGAAAAATAAGAGATTATGTATGGGTCAGATGAATCTACTCGATGTCAATTTGGATGAGGTTATTGGCAAATACGTAAATATATTTTTATCTTGTGAAAGTTAGGGTCCTGTGCTGTCTTTTCGATCGCTAATTGTGCTAAGAAAGTTTGATACCGGCTTGACTGATATTTGACATAATGATCTTCAAAGCAAGCAAAAAAACCCATCTAGAACCGAGGCCGCTTAAGTGGAGGCAACGTTGACAGAGGACACACTGCAGCGGAGCGACAACCTCGGGGTTATTTCACCTAATGAGGACAGTCCCGCGACAGTAACGAGGCCGCGAAAGGAGGTTGAGGGAACCGTCCTGCGCGTCGTGAAGTGGAAAAACTGAAGCGGTGCCACGAACAAGGCTTAGGCTGGCGGGGGGGAAGGGGGTGATTCCAAGAATTGGATTAGCTTTTACTGGAAATCTTTCATATTGCCAGGATGGATGTATAAGCAGAAAAACAGAAATTGGGTAAACTCTGCCAAAAAGCATCCTGCCTTGGTAGCAATCTGCACAGTAAACTTGACACTCCTGCTTCATCATACATTTTCCAATTCCAGTATCATTAAATAGTAATTGTTCTGCTCTACTTCTCATTTTGAAAAATGCTGCATTTTACTCTGCCTTCATAACAGGCTCTTAAGTCATTTAGGCTTTAATACCCTCACAATGAATGGCTATAAGAGGGAGTCTTGTTGAACTTTATAAATTTCCTTCAGGACTTTGGAGCCACCATCATTTATATTAGTTCACAATTATTGTAGCTGTCACTTCCAAATGCCTCCTAATGCCTCCATGAAGCACAGAAGTGTTAAAAGGAAAATTTTCAAAAGGATGCAGAGTTCCTATTGTGGTTGCTGGGTACAACCACCTACTACATTTAAGGAAAGGAAAAAGCAGGGCTCTCTTCCAACACCACGGCTGGGACTTGGTTTCATAGACATCCGTGTCGCAACCAGGAGTTGATCAAGCATCTGCAGCAGCGCAAGGACCTCCCTTCAAACCAGACCTGCTACCCAGGTGGGTTGGGAAGCTCAATAGCACTTAGTAACACTCCAGCATTTTGCCTCTACAGGATAATGTGGCAAGGCTATGGAATAACATCATCTGGGTCCAAAAATAGCAAGCAAAGGCATGTGAATTCAGGTGAGGGGAATGGTTTAGCCTATAGGAGCCATGTACGTGACGTACTCAAAGATGGCAAAGAGGAAAGTAGTGAGAAAATGACACTGCAAAATTAAGACAGAATGGGCAAGAGATAAGGACTGAGAAGAAAGGGATGAAAGAGAAGCAGTAACTATCTGTACAAATGAGTAATCTTCCACGGCTGCCCTGGCATTCAAATGTTGTGTTCAGTATGTTCAGTGCTATCGCAGAGTCGCTTGTCAGCGCACAGGCCCCTTCTTACTGAATTCCACTCTGTACACGAAGATGTTCTTGCTTTTTCTTGCACTGGACAAAACAAGGTTGTGGATAAATCCCGCACAGCAAAACCCAAGCAGGGATCAGCCACAGCAACGGTAGGGACAGCGCTCGGCGGCCACACTGCACCCTCCGTCCCCACCACCAGCTCGCTCAGCCAGCATATGAGAAGTGTAAGCAGAGCAGAAAGCAACATATCAAACGATTCTTCGCTGTCATCGCGCTCAGCAAGTTCATAACCACTTTGCAGTGACACACACTCCATCACCGCGCTGCTTTGTGGGTGTCTGACCAGCGACACCGGCTGAGGGCCAACCGTGCAGCCCCGGCAAGGAGCACCAACCCCGTTGGGCTCTGCGCCTCCCAACGTGACCACTCTGCTCACGGGTGCATGTTGAGCTGGACTTGTTGCCCAAGGGCTCTCCTGCCTGTGTGGGCGCTGACATCCCATGGCTGGTTGAGCTGCACACTCGCAGTGGCTGCATGGCCACTTGTCCCAGCCCACTCCGCTCCTGCCTATAGACTCGGCTGCCTCTGAAGCTGCAGGTGCTGAGCAGCCTCCAACTCCTGAAGACAAAAGCAACGGACCTGGAAACGAGCGAAAATTGAACCGAGTGTCACTGTCTTGGAGGAGCAGTCACGCAATGGGGCCCTCAGGAGCTTCCCAGGCAGAATAATTACCTCCAAATGGGGAAATCCTGGCTTGGGCGTGAAGGTCACTGACACTGCGCTACCTTGTTTTCTGCAGGTGCTCTTAAAAGCCTTCGGAGAGCAGAGCTCGATCACGCACATGCGATATGTCACCATGTTCACACTCACCGAGACAAGGAGGAGCTGCAGGAAGGCTGCAAGGTGAACTCTCTGCTGCAGGAAAACATTCCCAAGGGCTCGGGGCTTCCCTGCAGGTGTCCTTCCACCCTTCAACTTTGCTTTCCAGCAGCCTCTCAGTCCCGCATTGAGCTACTTAGAGATGGGTGCTCTTGAGGACGGTTACGAAGACCAGAATTCCACAGATAAAAGTAGGAATCCCCAAACCAGTCGGCCTCAGTTGATCGGTTGGTTCCTGGTTTTGGCAGTCAGCACATTCACCAATCTAGGGCACGTAACTCCAGTATTCCTGTTTAGTAGACCCAGAGGAAATAGTTTAGATGACTCCAAGAGAAGAATGTGAAGGTGTCGTTATTTCCTCTGGAAAAAAAATTCTCAGTGGTTTTCCCTGGAAAATTCAGTCCTAACCATACAATTCAACTAAAATGATGGGAGGATAAATGGTGCAGGGAAGACTCTTGCACTGACGTTAAGGGACCTCAATAAATTAAATGCTCATTTCAACAGTGACAGTGGGAGACGCTAGAACAGAACTTACCAGCTATGCTCTAAAATCACTACACCAGCTGACTACCCATGAGAATTAATTATAATACAAAACTATCAACCCCATCTCTATCTGTTAAAGGCAAACAACAACAAAAACAGTTGAACTGTGGTAATTTGAGTAGTTGTGCAAATAAACTTAAGTGACTAAATTAAATGGAGCGTTTGACCCTTCCTTCCTCCTCACTGACCTGCAGACATTACGGGATTACCAGCTAGCTAGAGGTCCCTCAAGATCTTGGCTTTCTTAAACACTTGCCCTCCCATAATCGTACATATTTTCTCATCTTGAGGTAACCTAATTGTTAACACTGCACTTGTACAGCAGTAACTGCAGCTGATTCAAATAAAAGCTCAGCTCTGGTTTCGTGAAGGAGACGATGCCCCCAACAAGCCGTTCCAGGACAGAGCCTCCACCAGACAAGGAAGCAGGAACCCTGTTTACAGGAATTCACAAGTGTGAAGAGCATCTCTTTGCTCAGCGGGAGCCTCTCTGGAGGAGGTGAAGCAGCATCACCAGGGCAAGGGCCCTCCACCTGCAGCAAGAGGGGCCCATGACAGGCAGTGGGTTCAACATCATCTAAGTTCGCATGGGAGAAGAGGATGAGGAAGGTCTGGAGGCTGGATGATGATGGCACCAGCAGTGTAGGAGGAGCTGTGCCAGCTGCAGCAACACTGCTCCCCTGTGCCCCTGCCTGCATGGGCATGACCCGGGCCAGCCCCCCAGGCCCCGAGCTGGCTCTGCTGCTCATCCCTAGCAAAACACGCCAAGTGCGAGCAATTAAAATGACGCAATCCAGGACACACATCAGTCAGAAATAACCCAGCACTCGGAGGCTTGCACGCCGGGCTGCAGATAAGCAAGTGCTGATAACACTTGAACTTGATTCTCTCGCGGAGGTATCTGCCACAATGCCTCATTTGTGCTCTGCTCCTAATTCTGTGCGTTGAGTTGGTCTTATCGCTGATCGCGGGAATCCTGTGTGGACAGGGGGGATTTGCCAAATCCAGGAATAATGCAAGTTGTGTTTGAAGATGCTGACTTTGCTGGGATTTTTTTTTTCAAACACATCTTGGAGGTTATGCAATGATATTAAAAATGGAGCCACCCCAAACAGGTTGGTATGGAGAACTACAGGAATAGATGCAACCTGGAAAATCCCCTTTGCAAGCTCTTTTACGAACTTATCTCCCCTACAAATAATATTAGCACATTTAAACACCATGTGGGGCTCTGAGGAGGTGAGGAGTTCAGTGGAGGGTTCACCCCAGTGGGAAGCACCCATGGAAGGAGCACTTGGGTGTCTTGGTAGAGCCACATCCTCTCCCTACCAACCTGCTGCCACCATGGCAGAAGCAGCTCTTCCCTGCAACCCAGCTGCACGAGCGCAGGAGGAGGCAGACCCGAAAACACTACTCAGCCAAAAGTTCCTAAAAGAGACGAAAATCCTGCAAGTGTAAGACACATGAAGAACCTCAGGGCTGTACATGAACAGACAACAGGCACCCCAGAAACAGGTGGCTGAAAAGGCTGCTGTAGCGTAACATGAGTGTCTGATTTCTGCTAGAGCAGCCCACACAAAAATAGACACAAGTTACTTCGGGTCATATTTACTAGTGTTGCCACTTCAAATAAAACACCCACAGCGGTTATTTTTGGAGCACGTTATCTGCATGTATTTGGTGCCCTACTACTAGTACTCCACACTTAGAAATCTTGGCAACACCTCCTAGACAGACTCAGACAAACTGTCCTCGCACACAGGCTCGCTCCCGCTCAGCAGCTCCGTGGCTTTGAGTGGCACATTTACGGGAGTTTAACTTGGTATTGGTATTAACTTGGTACTTGGTAAGAAATGTGGTGATGGAGAAGTCATTATTTCCATACCTAATAAAATGATTGTGGAGAGGTATATTGATCAATAGGATTAGACTATTGTTAATACAGCAGATCAGCTTTCATTGTCAATCTATTTTAATTATCAAGTAGCTTTCAGATAGGATTTAGTAACCATAGAAATTCTATACTTTGCCATACCACAGGCTGTCAAAGTGGGCTTTTTTACCCTTTTTTTTTCTGCCTAGGTCAACCAGCTACATACTATGCCTCTAGCGAAGAGTAGCCATTGAACTGATCACTCCTTAAATTTCATTTCTCAGTCACACTTAATATCTGTCTACCCCAAAATCCCTGCCAGGGACAGGAGAGTATCAGAGAGATACAGAGCTCACATCAGTTTCTACAACACTGACTTGGGTACCCCTGGCCTTGGGAACGCTCCTCTTTCAGCTGGTAATGCCTGCAAACCCAGGGTACCTTTCACGAACTATAAGATAAATTAAGGAAAATCTAGGGAACTGGGACTCCTTGCCTCTTATCAAAGCACTTTATATATATGACTTCAGACACGAGTATCTGATATTTTTCAAGATACAGATAACCAGAAACCTAGAAAGAGGCATTACTGCTATACACCCTCCATGCTTACACTTCATAGATTTCCTCCAATTCTGCAAAAGAGAATTTTACTAAGCAGGTCACACACACAACCTCAATTCAACTCTTTCCAAAAGGAAGCAAATCTAAGAGCACAGCTCCCAGGCACTCTGTAATGCCTCTTATTAAGGCCGCTTGTTAGGAAAAGTGAGTGATCTCTCCACAGCCATGTGTAGAGGACAACGAGCAGCAGGTTTGGTAATAAAAAAGTGAGAGCATTGAACTGAATGTTCTCCCTTCCAGTTTATATGAAATAATATTTTTAGTTATTCTAAAAGGTCTGTCCATTAAAATAAAAACGCTTGAAAATCTTGTTCCAACATCATACTAGTGACTTTGCTGAAAAAAGGAACAGCGAGTCAAGTGTGTCCAGTGAGCAGAGAGTTTTCAAAGAAGTTTGTTGGCAGCTTAAAGGCTCCTAAACATTATGATGTCAATACAGCTGCATTAGATTATTCTCATTAATCCACACACATGCGTGGGAAGGTTCAGTTCTCTGCATGGTGAAATAGTTTTGCCTCTCTCGTTTCCAATGGGACATTGTTTTATGGCTCAGTCCTAAAAGGAGATCAAAGGTGGTGAGAGCCCCAGCAGATACATTCAGTCCCTACACAGGGCTGTGCTTCCAGCTGCTGCTGCTGCAGAGAAAAGGAGTCCTGCAAAGAACTGACCCTGTATTTCATCGATGGCACTCGTAATCCTTTTTAAGAGATTAAAATTATGGGCTGCCTGGTTTTCAAACACAGCATCATCCAATTTACATGGTCCAGGTCCTCTTCTGCAATGACTGATGGGCTCAGTAAGTGATATTTAGCAGGCCATCATGGCACTGCACTGCAGCTAACATGCACTGAACCTATGGAAAGGCAGCGCAGCATTAACGCTCAGAAGCAATTCACATTCATGTGACTCTTCTCCCATTTTGCCTCTGTATCTCTGACTCCAGTGATTTCACATGAGGAGAAATAGGCAAAGCCCTGGGCACTCTCAGCAAACATCAAAATGTGAACTGCTCAAAATCCATGAGGATTCTGCCAAAGGCACAAAATGGCAGCAGGAATTCAGCCTGCACTGATGACCCATGATACACACAAAGTCACTAAGCGTGGGATAACTTCCCTGCCGTTTTCATCTTTGAAACGATCTCCCTGTGGCCAGTTACACATGTCTGCAATTCTGCATTGTGAAACCAAATGCTGTTCTAAAACATACACCCGAATACAGACACACACGTGCACATGCTACGCAGACTCGCAGCACGGATCAAATGACTGTTCTCCTCCAGGAGCCCCAGAGGCTGCCAACTACTGCAGTTAACCCTTGGCCTCCAGCATGTTCAAGCTAGTAGATCTACAGGGCTCCATAACATCTTAGATAACACCACTATTCTGATTCCTTAAAACTGGGCTTAAAAGGCATGACTGTGGTTTACTGAAGACCACTTCAGGAATTTACCCTATAGCCACTTGTGGCACCAGTGTCAGGAACATGTGCAAGACGTATGAAAAAGCCACCACAGCTCTGCTGATGTCAACATCTGCCTAAAGGAGCTGGGAAAGCTGCAGAGCACTGACATGGCAGGCACACAGATGAATCTGCCCTTCACTTGGTACACACACATGGGTACTACATGCACTGCATTCCCACCCAAAGCCTTCCCTTTGGAAGGAGGTCGCACTCCAGAGCGGCACTCCAGGCACTCGGGCTCCTTCCCCCAGCGCGGCCCAAGGCCTCGGACTCGGTTGTGGTCCTTCCCGCAGGATGTGCGGCCACCGTTGGCAGGGACAGGAGGTGTGCACCCCTCCGCAAGGCGCATGTTGACATTTCCTATGGAAGGGAAGTGGTGGAAAAATCTCCCTGGAATAATCCTTGCTTCATCTGTGTGGTTTCCAGAGGCAGCTTAGCCGCAAAGCGCGGCTGCCCAGCTCCTGGCTGTGCCGTGCTCAGCGCGGCCGCCTCCATCAGCCCCGGCGTGACAAGCGGCTGGAAGCCCTGGGAGCCACAGGAGAGACACAGAGCACCCAGGAGAGGGGAGCCAGGGCCCTTTGCCCTCACACTGCCCGCAGCACGTGCCAGGCCCAGGGGATCTCTGTTAAGGCTATCCCAGAGCCACAGCCCTCCCTTAGAAGCGGTGCTGCAGCCCTGTGGAAAACCACCCCAGCTGAGGCCCTTGCAGGGTGTTTCAGTGTCAATGAACCGGCCTGTTCTGATGGAAAATGGTTCTGTCAAAGTCCCCTGCAGATGCCTTAGGCAGGTCAAGCATCAGTGGAGCTGCTGAGCCCATGTCCAAAGTTCTTGTATAAAATTATCTAAATGCTAATTAAGTTAAGCCATGATTGCAAAGGGTCAGACTTCTCTGAAACCTTCAGAAGAGCAGCCTGTAAATGATGTGTGATTGGACCCACGTTTTAGTCTCAGCTTCACTATTATACTCCTGTGCTCCCTGCAGCCCTTGTGCTTGATGTCCTTCTCCTTCCCTGTGTCCTGGCTACCAGTGCCCCGTGGTCTTTTCCTACCTTCTTCCCCACGAGATGCTCTTGCAGCCCTGCAAGCAGCGAGTTCCCTTCAGTTATAACCCCAGTGCTTTCTGTCTCGGAATAGTGAGCTCAGCAATATGGTTTTGGCAGTGACTTTGTCCTCTGGTGCTAAGTAGTTGCAAGGAAAATAAAGTTGCCTGTAATCTTAGGAGTGTTTTGTAGGAATGAAAAAAAAAAATCTCTCTAGTAGGGTCTCAGGGTACATGGAGAACACGAGGTGTTTTCATAAAATGAATTCCACCAATATTATTTCACTCAAGCCAGGTAATCCCCTTTGAACACAAAATGGGTGCTTCTCTGCTGTCACCACTGCACTATCACTACCTATTGCTTCTGCAAACAGCATAAACATTCAAGTGGCACTCGGCAGGAAAACTCTCCCCAAAACTATTTCAGTATGATGGGGAAGATATTATATTTTTGTTCCAATGACAGCCTTATAAAAGGTCCAAGCAGTATTTGCAAAGCCCTAATTTTTCCAGACAAAAACCATCCCCTCTTTATGCAACAGCACAAGGTGTTCCTGTGAGACCTCCCCAGCGAGCTCAAGCTACACAAACTAGCTGTAAAGCTTTTAATTTGTCTAAAGAGATGCTTAAGCTGGATCAAGCACAGTCAGGTGCCACAAGGCAACTAAGGTGTTTGAGATGATTCCTTTGAGAGAACAGGAATTCCACTAACTAGTAGCTATTCAGTCTCAGGTGTCTGATTGGACATTTTCTTTAAGCCCTGGAGCAATATCTCTCACCTAAACTGCATACAAAAATTTGCCATTAACTCATATCCATGCACATAATTATTGAATATATACATATACACACATATAAACTTTTTTTTGAACCTAGCCCACCCATGCACACTACCTGAAATTGGACTTCTGTTTTCAACTTCCAGATGAATTCATCTAGGATAACCCCATTTCCTATGTTAAAATATTCCTGGTTCAAAGGATGAGATTAGTTAGTATTTTGTATCAGTCGCCTTCTTAACATAGTTACTTAATGGGCAGGAATATTGAGCTGATACCAGCAGACACAATTCGAAATGCACTGCAAGGTCTGAGCCAGAAGCCACTGAAACCAGCTGAAAAATTCCTCCGACTCCCATGGATGCAGATCTCGAAACAGCAAAGGACCTAATGAAGATCCTACTGCAGACCCATAATCTCCAATTCCTTTAAATTTCATGTTAGCAGATGGACCGTGTTATCTGAGGCTTATCTTGGTAAGATCTTCAAACCATTTGGACACAAAAGAGAAGAGGGAATTTAGCAGGGTCCATCAGATCAGCATCCCAATCACTTTGGATACCCTCTTGCCTAACTAGAGCTTCCAGCGAGACCTGAAGAGCTGCATTCTTGCTGCCATCCAGCAGAAACCCAGAGCTTGGTCTACTCCTCCCAGCACTGGTCCTTGTTTTACAGGTCTGCATAGCTCTATATTACGCTATATTACTGTAAGGAACTGACTACACACAAGCAGAACCATCACATCACACACGTGGTGGGCTTTGCTACAGGCACCTAAAGCTGCCTCGCTGCTCATCATAAGTGACTGGTAATCAGCAGCTGCAGAAAGGCATCATCTTTCTCTTCTTTTTCTCCCCTCTTCCAACCAGATAATCAATTTTGTTGCCACTTTACATTTCAAGCCTTGATTTATATATATATATTTATATATATTTGAAAGATAAGCAGTATCTGTACACTGTAAAGAATGATATTTCATCGCCCGTGTTTTAAGCACCAACTAGCTGCTGTCCTCACAGCCTTAATATTGAAAGATTGATGACTTGAGCCCTGCTTAGAGAGCTGATGAGCTGCCAGCACTGCCTAGTGCACGGCCGGACCCGCTTTGCTCGAGTCCTTGCACCACCCCTGGCACCCGGGGCCGGCTCCCATGTCCCCTTCCCTGGACACGGCACCCAGCACCACGGGCTCTGCTCCACAACGAGGATCTTGGGCTCTGCTGGACTGCACAGAGATGCAGCACAGGATACCCGGCTGATGCGCTGGCTTGTATGGAAAAAGGCAGTTAGAGTTTGTTGTTGTTTTTCTTTTATCATATTAAAATCTCTGCATATTGCAAAATCCCACTGGGGAGCAATAGGTCAATTATATGCTGAGTTTGTTACTCATAAGACGACACAAAGACTCAATTTGGGATGAAAAAGCACACTGTTAGGAACACAAGTAATGAAATCCTTTGAATTTAACACATAATGTACATATATAGATACACATATCACATGTATATACACATATTAAATGTATATATACCATGAACCCATATAGTATATACATTCACATACACATATCTAAACTGACCAGTTCCTGAGCTGTGTCAAAACAGTAGCTGTAAAATACACAGTGACTATGGTCCTATGCAAGTCACCATTTCATGTTTCCAAAAGACACATTTCAAACACAAACTGACCAAGTATTCCAAGAAATAGGGCAGACCATGCAGCTACAGTGCCACTGGAAAAGCAAATAAAACTACCCACTGCAGGTAAAGGCGGTAGAAGAAATACTGCTAGCTCTGGTGCAGCATAATGAAAGGAAAGGATTATAGTTTGTTAGAAGAATTAGGTTTCCTAATGATTCTAAAATCTATATAGCAGCATAGGTCACAAAGAGCTTTCCACTCAATTTAGTGACTGGAAAATTTGATCCTCCATTTAATTTGATTTAAAGCTCTGGAACCGAAGCATTTGCGTGTGCAACAGTTTCCAGCCTTTTATTTTGCTCAGTTTTCAGCACTTGTTTCAACAGTGCCTACCTCATAATTGCAATTCAGTCATTGACTTGTAAAAAGACGACATTTAATTAAAAATGCCAATATTAAAACAATCCAAGAACAGTCTATTGAAAGTTACGTTATTTGGGTCACTGATGCCCTTATAGATACTTTCCTGTTGTTACTTGCATGGAGCAGGATCGTGTCCGTAGAGGGGAGCCACACACCAACCACTGCTTTTGATCAATGAAACAGGAGCAGATGTTTTCAAAGCAACAGAAAATACAACAGCGCACATACAAATTGAGTTACGCTAGCCAACAGAGAGCTATTCCTGAACTGTATGGGTTTATTTTCTGGGAATTTGACAGCTGGTGCTCTGGTCAATACATATGCACTGCTGCAGCAGCCCAGGTCTGTTTTCCTGAGTGAGAGTTTCACAGCTGGGCACAGGAGGACACCTGGATCGTCACTGTCCTTCCTCCACAAGATCCAGCACCCCCTGATACAACACGGCTACCATTCATGTCAGCGACCTGCTGCAACCCAAACACGGCAGCGGAGGGGCCTTGGGTTAAGACAGGTAAAAATATATACACAGAACTCTCAAAACAACTTGTTATTTATCTCCAGGACTTGTTTTTTCCATCCAGGCAAAATGAGCCCAAGATGAGCTGCTTCCCTGGAAATGAGACCGCCATGATCTCAGCCCAGTTGATTTCTCACTGGTCTTAATGTTATATTAAATTTCTGATTCCCGTATTCCTGCTACTCTTTACTGGTAGCGCTCCTCATGGACCATTTTACCAAGAAACATCTCTTTCCTACACCCCAACTCCCAGGAACTGCTTTGTGCTCTCATGCTCATACTTCTCCTCCCCAGCTTCTTCCTCCCATTCTCTTCTGTTTTCTAAATTCTCAGGAGAGAAGGAAAAAAAAAAAAACAAAAAAAAAAACCACAAAGGCAGTTGAGGCTTGGGTTATGTTTTGAGTTGTTATTGATTTGCTGCGACTGTTCAGCCTGCGTGTTGCAACTGGCGCAGCCCTGGTGCGGTTCACGGCTAAGCCAAGGGTGTCGGGGAAGGAGAGAAGCCGGGACCAGCAGGCAGAGAGAAGCTGGATGATTTTCAAGAAGCTGAAAGCTATGGAGTAATCACCAGTTTGAGCCTTTTACCAGGTTTAAAAGCCCCTCCAAAAAAATAAATTAATAAATAACAGACCAAAATCTTTGCCTGGTGTCTCTTATCCACAGCTCATA
>JAUBOD010000031.1:166337-185705 GCA_032353885.1 Nothura maculosa | reverse complement strand
ATGAAGATCTAATATTTTTCTTGTAATACCCCTGCCTTTGTGCAGATGACCTAGGAGAAGGTTTTAGGCAACCATTCCCCATGCAGCCTGAGTGCCTTGTGTTCCCACAGCCGGGAAGCAGAGCCAGCGTTCCTGCCGGCCACACCACCAAGGTGATACCACCCTCCCAGCTCCGTGTCCTGCTTTAAGCAGCAGCAGGCCACGTTTCAGTGCGTTCAGGAAAGCCCTGCCTCCCTTGACGCTCTGCTAGCAGTTCTGCAGGTGCCACCTCCACAGGTGAGGTTACTGCAACCTCAGCTCAGTGCTGCAGTTCCTAAATGCTCATAAACCACATGCATCAGTTCACATCCACCCTGCCTTGCCCAAAATCCTGCACAAGATCACAGGATTCCCAGCAGCTCGGCATTCAGTCTTAAGTCCATTCATGTTTTGCTGCTATGGCTTAGCCCTGAGCTAATTCCAGTTACTGGGACCAAGCACCGTTATCCCCATAGTTCTCTTCTCTTCCTGGTCAGCATCAGGATGTGCTGTTCTGTATTTAAGGATGGCAGGGGTTTCAGCCATCAGATGCAAATAGTGATTTAGTTATTCCAGATATATGTATATCTTACATATCTTTTTTTAACTGGAACCCAACAGAACTGAAGAACTCGCTGCTTTCAATTCTTCTTTTCTCTGATTGAGCATTGTGCCTCAGTGCCATTCACTTTGCAGCACACTGAACATTTCAAATGTCTTTGCAAAGCCCAAGGCGTGGAGTACAGCTGGTACAGGCAAACCACTTAGATTCTGCAAAAAGCTCATCAGCTAAGCTGTGATTCTGCAGACTAAAACAGATCCAAAGTCCATTGAACCTGCACAGAAGACCATCTGCGGTTTCAAATTTCCTATTTGGCCCTTTTCTAGATAGAATTGTGAGCGTATGAATGACTGACTGAATTGGTTTGAGAAATAACCTCGACCCATGTCTTCCCCCAGAATTAGTCTCAGAGTTTACATGTCTCTGAGATTTTCTAACTGTTCTCATCAGCTTCTTCCTGTGGGGCCTGCAAACACACTCCAGGAAAGAAGCTTGCCAGGATATAAGAGAAATCTCACGAGAAAGTCTGTTGTTGGTTCGTTTCCAGGAAAATTCTGCAGACTCAAGACATACGAGTAAATCTCTCCAAGCCTGCGAGACAATACCTGCGATATCTCCAGCAGCAACAGTGATCACTTCCTGAACGGGGCTCGTGGTCTCATTTGTCAGGCCCTGGTTGGATGTGAAAATATCATTTCCAGCCTGAACGACACAGTCATAACCAAAACTTCATTTAAAATAATGAATTCGTTTGGAGTTTTTTTGCGCAGGGAGCTTGCTTGGAATAATAAATAAATAAATGCAAAGAAATAAAAGCCTTTACTTTGTCTGCTTGTTTTCTCAGGCATAAGAGCCAGGCAGCTGCGGGTCTAGCAGAAACTAGTTTTTCTGCTTAGGCCCAAGGCTATGGTTCCACACACACTTCTTCAGCAACTACAGTGACTTAATTAGCTCCAGGAAACCTGTGCCAGGTTTTCCCCCTGTCCTGGCTGCTCTTACGGCTTCCCCACCATCTCCACATGGAGCGAGTGAAGGCCAATGAGCCAACGCCAAAGGCTCCTGCTCGGAGCTCTTCATGGCCTGACCAAGGACCCTGCCCTCCTCATGACCCAAAGCCCCCCAAAAGCCCCTGGTCCCACAGAAGGGCTGCTGCTGCTGCAGGCGCTCTACAAAACCGTGAAATCTCCTTATCTGCTGCACTTGGAGAACATGAGAGACCGCTTCCTTGCTTAGGCTATTTGCATAAAACACAGGCTAAATAATTCAGGAGACTGATTCGTAAGAGGTGGAGCCCTTATAGACAAGGAAGGCTATAAGCAACAGGATTCATGGGAAATGCCTCTGAGTCCCCAAGTGCTCTGCTATTGAGCTTCAAGTACTTTCTTTTATTCAAGGGACAGAGAGATTTTCATTTCTGAGGCAGGTACTAATCTTCCCGGGCGCACTCCTTGGACACCCAGCCCTCACTACACCATCAGACACACAAACTCTATTTCCCTACTGATGAAACACTTTCCTTGCCTTCAGTTGGCATTTTTTACCCAATTGCTAGGCCTATCTCCAATCCATCAATTCATTTTCAGCAGTCAGAACACAGCATTCTCGGGCACAGTAAAATTAAGGGCCAATATAAAGCCCATTGGAGCCAGAAGAAAGATCCCCCAGTTTCTGTGGGAACCAAGCAGACAAAAGCGCTGCTCAGCCATTAGCCACTGACTAAATCCTGCAGTTTGAAATAAATACTGCTTACTTTGTAGGCTAATTTTACTCTGAAATATGAAAGGTTCAACCCTCGACACATCCAAAGCAAAGCAGCAGATCCAGATCAACCGGAGCACTGGAGGAAGTCCTGATTTATGAGCTATAAACTTGGGTGGCCAGAGCTTGCTGATTGAAGACAACAACCTCCTGATTCTCCTTTAACTGTTAGCTTCTTTAAAAATGCTTTTTGTTGTTTTATAGGAGAAAAACTACGGCGCTCACCAGGTCAGAGAACCTTGTGAAGTTGCTGATCTAACCCTGTCTACTACAGTTCAGGGTCTAAACTGCACTGCTCAGCCATGGGAAGCAGGCTGTGCGCCATTCCCTATGAGAAATTAGTCACCAGCACCGCAGCCCCCGTGCTCCTGGTGTCTGGTTGTAACCTGGATCTTTGCGAAGCGCAGTAATCACGCCGGAACAATAAAACTCCTAGAGATAATTTGATTTCGCACTGGCAGCTCACACTTCCGTGCTAACACGATGCATTACGTATCAGCCTGAGAGCATCAGCACGCAGATCCTTAACGCTTCTGCTGGGTGTCCAGTTTATGCCGTTGAGTGAAAACACACTGCTCCCACAGAGACTGCCTTGTACATAAGCAAATCTAATCCCTGAAGCTCTTATGCGGTCAGTAAATTAAAATCTAGGCTGTAATAGTTAAATGAATCCCTTCTCCCTGCTCTGCATCCCTCTCTCTTTTTTTATTTGGCACTTCCCAGCAAAGCAGCTCACATGCAATCGCTCAGTGGCTGGAAAGCAGGGCTGGCAGGCAGAGCCCCGGCTCAGCACGGCTCCAGTCAAGACAAATAGCTGAATTATCGTGACGTTAGTAAACAGGTAATTAGTTTTGCATGTCATTGTTCACCACCTCAAGCTCATTACCAAAGTCTTACAACACTCTCCTTAAAAATTCAGACCTGTCTGACCTGCTACCAGCTCTAGGGCATTTTGAGCACCCATGGATAAAGTGCAATCTTGTCAAGCTGAAGACACCTGCTCCCAGCAGGAACACCACTTAGGAACTGCCAAGTCTTTTGTTATAGTACCTTGAGATGCAATCATCTTTCCATCTGGAATAACCAGCCTTAACTTGGCTGCAACCTCTGTAAAGCAATCCTTGAATACTTAATGCCATGTTCAGTACAGGTACAAGCAGGATGTACATAAATGCAAGCAGGGAGAAGGCCACTCGAGCTTTTGTTGCAGACCCCTTATTTCAGCTTTTGTTGTCTGCAATACAGGCTTTTGAATCCCGTTTTTCTTTGGAAACTGGCTCCTGGCAATGACTTGCAGTTCTTTCTTCTCCAGCCCTAGTCTGTCAGAGTGAAATTCACCCCCTGCCCAAGGGTCTAAGTTGCTTATTCCACAGGCGACAAAATTAACCTACCTCCCCTTTCTGAGTTATTCTCCAATCCAGCCAACTGTTGCTTATCTAGGTTACCCGACAAGTCAGTTTAGGGATTAACCAAGCTTTGTCCTTGCCTCTTGCCAGAGCCCCTGCTGCAGGGCACGTCAGGCTCCACTCTGCCTGCTGCTGCTTAAAGCTGCCCCTCTGCCCTTCTCCACAAGCCTGCAGAGGAGAACGTGCTGATTTTCTGTATTTATTGGTGGAGGGGAGACTCAGGTTTGTGCTTGGTCTCTTTTCTGGGGCTCCCCATTCTTCTAGATAGCGGACTGTGTATTTCAGTTGAGTTTAACACTTCACGTTTAATCTTATTTGCTCCGAGAAAAACATTAGTCACTGGGATAATTCTTCCCTTCTCATCTTCATTTTGCAAGGGTGCAAGCACTAATTTAAGCTCATTACTTTTAGGTATTGTAGTCATTAATAATACAGAAAAGGGATAATCTAGGACTTGGATGGCAGTATCACCAAATTTGGGCTTATTTTCTACATTTTCTTTGCTTCAACATCTTCCAAGAGGGCAAAGAAAAACCTGATTAGGAGCTCAGTGTTCCTCAGGCTTCTGTGGGCAGCTTAATTCAACGCTGCATTTCTTGCTCTCCTTTCTGCCCTTAAGAGACCTCAACAAGCAGAGTCCACACAGTGTCACTTAATCATATATATGCAGATGTTGTATTTACAATTTGGGGCCCACTGTGTGCCTATTCTTCTTCAGCTGCTACTTAAAAATGTACTTTAAATCAATTTTGCTGTAAGTATGGGGTATGTTTCAGCAACAAGTAACAACCATTTTTCTCCTGATTAGTAAATTACTGTTGTTTCCCATGTTTCATTCTAACCACTACTTACTCAGAGTCACAGGAAAACAGAGCACTTAGTCAAGACCAACTTCCCTCTATTTCCATCTCAGCAAAGCAAGGTCTAGATTACTTTTGGAAAAACAGTTTTCAGCTGACAAAGTGAAAAATGTTGCATAACAGCAAACTTATAACCTGGGAAGAAAGTTTTATTAGAAGGATTACCACTTTCTGTTGTAACTAGTTTAAAAGTCCTTTAAGACTTTCAGCTAAGAGCGGGCGATTATATTTGCAGTATTTATGTAATTTCTATTGGCTGGCTGTGTAATAATTTATGAAAGTTGTGACAGCATGATGCTTTAATACAGATGAAGCTGTATTGAAAGAGGAAAACATGGCACACTGGCAATTCACTACACAGCACAGTGAGCTCAGGACTGCCTCAAATTTTAAAACAATTCTGTTTTGAAAATATAAATTGCATTTTCCCAACCATCTCTCTCAAGCACACATTTTCCTCTGTGGGATGTATTATATCCATCTATCTCATTACACTGTGTTAGCTGTATTTCAGACCTCCAGTTAGCCAGGCTTAGGAAGACATGAGCAAGTCAATCACGTCACCTCAGAGAAAATAAATATCCTTAATACTGTATCACTAGGCTTTCAGCATGGGCCATGTGTCTTAAAATTCTTATTAGTGTTATTTGTATGTATTTCTCATTGTAAAGCTGAACAGTCACCATGTGAGCTTTAAAGGAAGGACGTTTCTAGTCCATGGTAAAACTGTCCAAAATGGGTTCCAAGAGTCCACGCAGAGTAACTGTGATTGCACCCGTGCACTGCAGCGTGGAAAAAGAAATGAGGGCTGCCCTGCTGGGAGACTGGGTAACTCATCCTCTTAGTGGTAGATCACTCTCATCTGCAGCTCTGATCAGGAGCAAACATCAGAGACCTGTTTTTCCACAAAGGAGTTGCCATTCAAGACAGTAATTGAAAGGT
The DNA here is from genome assembly GCA_032353885.1 of Nothura maculosa. Classification (NCBI taxonomy): domain Eukaryota; kingdom Metazoa; phylum Chordata; class Aves; order Tinamiformes; family Tinamidae; genus Nothura; species Nothura maculosa. The sequence goes on along the minus strand of JAUBOD010000031.1, from coordinate 180,159 downwards.
AATACAGAATTTTCTTTAGTTTGAGGCTGTTTTGGGCTGCTCAAGAATTTTAGGGTCCGGGAAATCAGTGAAGACACCATCAGTGAATTCACTGAAGGTACAACATAATGCAGCAAAGAGAAAAATTTCCTATGAGTTTACCCGTGGAGACACGTGGGAATGTATATGTGAGCACACAAAACCTGCAGATCTGCCTTCCACATTTGCCAAGTCCCCATTTTAATTAAGATCAACTGTAATCATACAGTAAGCTACGCACAGTAATAGCAATTAAGACCTTGGCCTCTTAAAACATATCAAACTCACACACAGCAAAGAAAATTCAATTTGGAGAAATACATGGGGCATTCGAAGGTCAGCATTGAGATTCTGTATAGGATAACTAAACAAACAGGCAAATCCACCCTATTTAAAAATAAAAGTGTTTTCTTGAGATCTCCAGAGGGTTTCCCATTATTCACAAATGGCTAACCGTGCGCTCCCTTCCCAGAATTATAAACGAGTCACCAGAAAATAGCAAGTTTGACAAAATTGTCCAGCAGCCCATTAACTGTACGCCTGCGCTAAATAGCCAGGACAAGGCTAAATCTGCCAGAACCAGTGGCTCCGGAGCCTGCCAAGCGCATGGATATTTCAGCTGCAGAAATAGCCATTTGCAGCTTGCCACCATCTGGACCTTGCAAACTAAGCACAGCAATGAAGGGCTGGCATGATCCAGCTCAGTAAATGGCCCTCTAGTTCTTAGGAAAGTCTTTAGAGATGGTCATAGCGAGAGGTACTCGGGGCTGTTTGAATGAGATACTCTGAAGAAATACACATCACTATATATATTTTTTGTGAATATTAATGTCTACTTGACCTTGAATTTTAAAGATTAACTAAACACATGTCATTTTTGTTGTTTTCTGTTAAAACTTCTAAGAGCCCACAATGGATATTTTTCGTATGTACAGACTTGCACAGAAATTCACTCTATTTAACCCGATTTTTAAGGGTCCTGGTTCATCCTCCTGAACCACTCGACGTGCCGGGGGGCCTGACCCAAGGAGCCGCCTGGCAGGAGGGCTGTGAGCGGCTGCCTGGCCCCAAGTGGCAACCTGGGCGAAACGCAGCGCGGAAGGGGGGACATGGCAGGCCCCCAACTTGCACGTGCTTTGAAGGGCCCCATGCACCCGCTGGGGCTGCAGCTCCTGTCCAACCACTCAGACTACGTGTAGCCTGACCCCAGACCAGGCAGTAATGTGTAATGTGTCCCAGCGAGGCACAAAACTGAGCATCTTCTACAAGTCAAACTGAGCATCTCCTGAAAGTCAAAATCCCAAAACTCCAGCAAAGCTCCACCTGCCTCCTCCTGTATTGACCAAATACAAACCCATACTTAGGAGCAGTAGTTCTTTGCAAGAATTTACTTAGTTCAGCACTGTGCCCATCAAGCAGTTCCCTGAAATCTGTCATTCTGGAAATACCTTTGGAGAAAACTGTCACACCGAATATGGTTTTTAACCTGCGTTGCAGCAACAGAACTCAATCTGACTTTGAGTAGGTAAGATAATTTTGTTCATTTAAGTTAAATGATTCATAATCCATTACAGTGCTCAGATCTGAGGCTCCCAGTGACCTCCAAACCATCAGAAAAGCTGCCATCAGATGCAAGCAGAGTTAAAGAACTCCCCATTTCTACCTGTGACCTACCAAAAAAGGCAAATTTCAGCCTCTTTGGAGGCTTGTGTTTGACCCTGACACCAGTGAAATAAGAATAAATCCTTCAGTTCAGTTCTGAAGTTTTAGAAAGTTGTTTGCTTCAATTCTGAAGCCAAACAAGCCTTATTTAGTTTCTCCCAAGCTGACTACTATCAGACATCACTCATCTCTGTTCTAAAGCAGGCATACATAAAAAAGAGTCAAAGCTTGCAAATCGAACTTAGTAGTTTTAGAAATATCATCCCTAATTTACTTCTTTGAGCATTACAGGGCTTAAGAACTGCCTCTCGAGTCCTGGGGATGTCTCTGCATTTGTGTTTCACTTAATATTCACAAACTTGGACTACTGAGCACTCTTTAAGCACTTAAATTCACTAACCATTTCTCCGAGGATGACTTCTTAGCTCAGTAACAAAATCTTGGATTCATTAATTTATTTAGGAATCGAGTTCCAGATGCATCAACAGGACTTTGCTTTTGAAAGTGGGCCATAGAATATGGCCTTAAGTGCTACCCCAGACTAATAGGCACTTGCACACTGGCAGCTATCTGTAGATTAATCTCAGTCCTGACTAAGAAGCCTTTCTTATTTATTGGCAAATTCCAAGTAGTGATTGAAAAGAATGGATACTGCCTTTGCAGGGCCCTTGTTCTTCCTCTAAAGACATATTATCAATTTCCTTAATTATCACAGTGACAGTAAAAGTTGGTAAAATATTTAAAAGAGGATGGGAGGGGAAACCTGTGTTTATGTTCATTTAGGGCCACTCAAAATCAGGTTACTTCAAAAACGGAAAGAGAAGTCATTGGACATTTAAATAATTAATTTCTGCAAATCCATTAAATGGAAACCAATGTAGCATTTTGACTGATTCAGCACAATCAGCCTTCCCTGATCAGCTTCTAAATTGCTGTTTCTAAATTGCCACTTGCAGTATTTCAGCATGGCACCGTGTAAATCACTAGTCAGTCAAGCGCCCGCGTACCAGACAGAGGGCCACAATGCAAACAGCCTGGTGACAGCCTAGGATAATTAGATAAGTTCATGCAAATGAACACAGAACTTATATCATTTTCACTTCTAGAAGCAGCTCCACTGTTTCTAAAATACTAAACAGCGGACATATATTTTAGATAGTGAAGATTTATAGCAAATCTCCTGACACATTGTTGAGCACTAATATGTTCCTTGGGTTGAAAAGCAGAAAGTGTGATTTCTCAAGCTTCATTGTTTGCTGGAAGATGAGAAAATTAGAAGCAGCGGCCTGGTTAAGACTGCTCTTACCAGCATCTTTATCAAAGCAACGAGGCAGGATAAGCAGCAGCTTTTGCTGGATCAGATCAGCTCCATCAATTCTCCGCTGCAGAGAACAGAGAAATTCAGAAACAGGTAGTTGTACAAGGTCAAAAGTAAAAAGGGCAACCTCTTAAAAACTTGCCAGCATTTCTCCATGCTTGATTTTTGAAGACAAAAATACGCTTGTAGAGTATAGAGTATATATACACTTGGTTTTGGAGACATATTGGCCCCATCCTGCAACCTGAGCTCCATCAGGCTGAGCAAGCCCTGAGGAGGAGGCTTCCCAGAGGTGCTGCTGCTGCTCCAAGCGGTCCTGCACGCACAGCTTGGAGAGCGGCACTTCCTCACTAACGAGGCAGCAGCTCTAGACACGCACCTTTTCGCGAGGTTATCCTGAGAAACAGGTGGCCGTGCCGCTTCTGCATGAAACATTATTTAACCTGCATCCCTGCAAACCATTTGCCACCGGAGTCACAGTTTTCCACACGAGCTGTAAAGGCCTCTGAGTTCAGATCCCAAAGCGCACGGCACGTTGTGTGGGAAAAGCAGCAACACCTCCCAATTTCCTTCCAGGTCCCAGCTGACAATTACAGTCTGTCTCACTGCGTTCTGGCTGTATTTTGGGCTTAACACTGTGTTTTTCCATTTCCATTTCTATCGCATGTTGTTTTGTTTCACTGTGTTCTGCCAAACAGAACTGCTATAATCTATATATAGTTTACATATCGATTTCCGAGATCTTTCAGATAGAAGGTTATCACAATATAAGGTTCCTCCATCTGTCATTTAAGGTAACCTTTAAAAGGTGCCAAGTTCAGTCCAGGCCAGAGGTTCACCCAAGCCATTCTAAATCTCTGGTGTGTGCAAATCCAGAAGGAGCAGCCTTTTGACAGGCTTTCAGCACTACTTAATCCCAGTTCAGACAAACTAGCATATCCCCCTGTCACTGTAATCACATGGGACACTATTAACACCTACAATTTCTGTGCAACTTCATAGAAATGAATTGCACCACAGGCCTTTGCAAGTATAATCCCCACTTTACTACTTAAGCAAACAGGGTGTCTGATACTGTTACAGTGACCTGTTCCTTCAGTCCAGACAGAAGAGCAACAGAAGATGCAGAAACTCCTACTCTAACTTCCCAAAAATACAGTTTAAATGTTTAGCTCTCAAATTCTTTTTATATCAGAGTGCACTGTTAGAAGAGCAGGTCACCAAGTTTCTCAGTGACACTCTGCTTTGAACTGTGTCTTAGCAGCAATATTTCCCTTGATTGCAATTTCCATCAGAAAGGCCAGCTGAATACACAGACCCGCACTGTTCACCGTTTCTCACGCAGCTCTCAATGTGAGATCCTATCGTTTGGATAAAGCCACCAACTTCCTGAAATTAGAACACTTCAAAGACAGACAACAACATTCATTGTGCCTGTATCACAAATTGCAGTGTGGTCGGGGCTTGGAAGTACCTCCTAGTTTCTATCTTTCATGAGAGATCAGTGCTGTGGGGAGCATTGTTTTCAGTTACTTGAAAAATCTGTCTTTGTGACTACAGGCTTTAAAGAACTTGAGAGAACGTTCCCTATAAACAATATTTCTGTATGCCTGTTAGAGATATTAAAGACCTAAAACCAAAAGAGACTGCACTGAATTCACTAATAGAATGAACCAAAGTGATCACAACAATTTTGGACTCACTTCCAACAGATTATGCATGTGTCAGACTGTGCTAAAAATGATCATTTCTGCAGGAAGAGCAGGCTCTACAGAACACTGGCACAGAGTCCAGTTCAGGCCTACTTCACATTGAGCAGAGTTGATCAGTAGGAATCATTGAGGAAGCTGCCATGATTCCACTTCCAGCACCTGAGCTGGGTCTTACCCTGAAACACTTTGCAGCAAGTTCAGTGCCCAGTACACTCTGACACTGGACATTGAGTCCTGCCAGGTGGATGGGCCATGAATCCCTGCTGCATTCTGAGAGAACCACCATGGCTGCTTGGTTATTGATGCTAGTTTGGCATTTTCTGGTGAAAAGCTTTTCAGTCAGAGCCACTTTGAGATTCTGCCTGCTGAGAGAAACCAGTTTGCCAGGAATGGAGCTCCCTGTGTGCCAGTATGTACATCACAGTGACGAGCCTCGTCCTGCCAAGCATCCTCACACCCCACCACCAAGCAGCAAGACTAATAACTCTGCCTTTTGTTTTTTTTCTTCCTCTCTCTGTTTTGCAAAAGATACCAACAATCAGCCCACGTACCAGGAAAAATAAGGTAATAAATAAATAATAAAGGCAGAGAAACTCGGAGCAAGGCAATCTCCCAGTCGCTGTACACGGCACTGTGCTATCTTTGACATCAATTCCTTGTGGCAGGACACATCCCCATGCGTAGCGTACTTTCTAGGCACAACATTCAAACTGGCTAGGGGTATTATTTCAATTTCTAGGAAGGGCAGCTGATACAGAGTCAGTGCTGTTAGCAGAGGAGATGGCAGCACTGACCCACATATTACAACAGAGATGTGTGCACGCGCAGAGTAATTCTGGTGATTCACATCAAAGCTGTACGTACGAGAGGTATGGAACTGGGCACATGATGGTAATTGAACATGAAGACTACAGCAGTACATTTTCATAGTATGTTTGAAGATATTAAGAGAAAGGAGCTTTAACTACATGCATGGCGCGAGAGGATTCTACAATGCATGAAGTCAAACTTGAAGTGTGCTGCACCCAGATCGAGTTGCACTGCACAAAAGTGTCTTCGATCTACAATTAGTGTTTGTTGCACAGCATCCAGCCTCCTCGCAGGCACCACGGAGGCTGCCTCAGGAGCCGGCTTACCCAGCCATCCGACGACTGTTCGGCACCCGGAGGCACTTGATCCCATGGGCAGGTTGCCTGGCTCCAGGTCCCATCCTCACAGCCGACGCTTGGCACTGGGCATTCTGTTCAATTCAAGAATTTATTTTTTATTAATAAAATGACACCATGACTGAATAGACAAACTATCATATCAGTCTATCCTGAAATATTACTGACAATTTTAGTCATGCCAATTCTTAGGCACTATCCTCTTGTTACTATAAAGAGGTCTGGAAGCAGCTTCCATCAAATTAATTGGGTATAGGAGAAAAAACATATACATGTTGATAGATATATATATACACACACACACACACACACACACACACACACACACATACACACACACATCATAGAATGCTTAAGGTTAGAAGGGACCTCAGAGGTCGTCTAGTCCAACCACCCTGCACACCCAAGGGCATGATACACACACACACATATATATATTTAAACACACAGGGAACAAAAGCAATCAGCACAATTTTGGCCTTACGTATATACAAGTCTGCAGTACAGATCTCAAACATCCCAGCCATTTTCCAAGGGTCCTCATTTACCTGGGCCCAGAACTAATAGAGCACTTCAGACATTATACCCACAGCCAAACCACATGCCTGCAAAGTCACCACACACTTTTTCCATTTTGTGTCCTAAGGGCACTATGGAAGTGGCACAGGTGTTCAGAGAGCATGGAGACCGATGGCTAAATCCCAAAAGATGAGTCATGAGGATTCTACTGGACCCCCCAAATGCAGATTCCCACTTGATTACAAAAGTCTCAGAACACAGAACATGGAAAATCCCCAAAAGCTTCCAGGAGAGCAGCAACACAGCCCAGAGAGCCCATTTTGAATCATTACCTTAATGGCCACCATAAAGCTGAAGAGAAACAAGGCTCCTCTTCAAAGCAAAGCACTTAAGGCCTATCTAAAAATCTACATCCAGGTGAAAGTAAGAGATAAACCTGAAATCTGTACTCTACTAGCCAGCCAACAGTCAACATTTATGGAGACATGACTGATCACCAGCAGTATTTAATTTTCTGTCCCTTTGCCACATCCAGCATCTGTTCATTACTCTTAACAGGATGAGGAATAACTATGAGAAATAACTGTGAGCTTCATAAAAACAAATGCAATGCTAAAAAGCTTCTATTTAGAATACTTTTAGAAAACGATGGCACTTGAATTTTGCAGGCTGAGCCTATGTGGCCATCATAACATACTGCTATTTCCCGATGGCTTAAAAAATGCATTTTGAATTTTGATCTTCCCACTATTATGGAGGAGGACAAGTTAGATATCCAAAACTCACATTTTCCAGATCTTTCTAACAGAAGACAAGCTACAGAGGAGTATTATGGGTCCTCAGCACAAGGAAAAGGTATAGTTCACCCTCCTTCTGAGAGCAGCCTTAGTATGTATAATACAAGACTTAGTATGTATGATACAACTCCCAATGTGAGTATAGAAAACATGGTGGGGGGGCTCATTTTCCAATGAAGAGGGCAAAGCTAAAGACACAGCCTGATAACGTGGCTGAGATGAGCAGTAATTACTGGACAAGAGCCAAGCACATAAAGCTACACTATTATCAGAGGCAATATTGGTAGAGTCCTTCTGCAACGGTGACTTTAAGTGTCGCCAGCAGAGAAGCACAGGGGACTCAATACCGCTCTTCATGCACTAGAAAGCTGCTCTAATTATGTAGCTGTGAATTCTCCACGTGAAGGGAATCCCTGGGTAGAGAAAACCAACACAAGAGACACCGGACACCTGTTTTCCTGGGCTGACTGGGCTTATTTTCAGCAGTCCTGTCGGCTCTATGCAGGCTGCTCAGCCCTGCTGCAGACTTGGATTCCCACACCCATCCATGAGGCACAGGAGCTGTTTCCTAGTGGCTCCGCAGGAAAATGCTCCTAATGAGAGTGTGCTCTCATGATGTAATTTTTATGGATTTTCCCTTAGGAGACACTAGGTATCTGATCTGATGTTTTCCTGAAAGAAAGCCTGAGCCTGGCAGGAGTTAATAGAGTCAGGGAAAATAATCCCTTCTCCCCACAGCCCTTCACACTTATGTCTGTGCATTCTCCAACTATTCCTCTTACTATACTTACTCTTCCTACTCTTTTTTTCGTTTATCTTCCTTGAGAAAAAAAACCTAATGCTCTTTTTATCTGGATATTCACATAAAAACACAACCCAAACATCCTGTTAAAGCTGATAAAGTTTCTGTTTTTATTTTTAATGGCTTTTATTCAGAGGACGATCTGAAGGAAATCAGAATCATATTGTTCAAATACAAAACCATGCTCCATATGGTTCCAGCTACTTTGGACTCTGCAGAATTCAGTAGCAATAAAAAGTATTTGAACAGAGTAGAAGAGGAGCAGTAAAGATGCACAGTTTTCTCAAAACCCATTAACTGTTCTGCCTCCAAAAGCTCCCAGCATTTCCCATAGCTATGTCCCTATCTTCCTGCTCAGAAGCCTTGGAAGTCACCTAGAAGCGAAGGGAGGAACCAGGGTCAGAATAAAGGCAGAAAGAGCCACCTGGTCTGGAAGAGGTGTCCGGTGAGCACCTCAGTATAGCCACAGCTCAGCAAAGAGCAGCGTGGACCTGAAAGGGGGTGGGAAGATCTGGCTTCTAATTTTCAGGCTCCTAATCAAGCTGGAGATTGGGAAATTGGCACATAGAGCAGGAAGATGCTGCCACCTGCAGGCATGAGCATCATGAAGGCACGAACCCAAACTCCAGCACCTCCCCGGAACGTGGAAAGCACAGAAGCAAAAGCCAGAAATCCATCATTATGTGGTAGCTACAGCAATGAAACCCATCCTACTTTTAATGCCCTTTCATTATTCCTAGTGCTGGGAGAACAAAACCTGTGCAGAAAACAGGACCTTCCAGACAGAAGGAAATAAAAGCCCTGATTTTATAGAGTGCAAAGATCCACTCCAGGAAACACAAGACCTCTTCCAACCCTCAAAGTCTGGCACCAACTCCAATGATTATGTTAACTAGGTAAATAAATCTGAGATCTTGACCTGATGTTCTACCATGTTAGCATTCAGAAAGGTCAAAATGCTTCCCAAGGTTGTGCTTTGGCTTTATAGTTGTGTACATTTGTATTCATAGCTTAGTTTTATTTTCAGTTCTATGGACAATTTATTTGTACACCCTATAAAGCGTGCTCTTTACAAGAGGATCCCAAGAAATCCTAAAGCTAGGAGACTTTTCAAAAGAGGGCGAAATGATCCCAAAACTTAGCATGATGATTTTTCTAAATTTTCTTTTCTCAAGTGCAATGATGGATTTCTTGGTTTTCTACATGCCTTTTGCAGCAGGGCCCCAGATTTCAGTGTCCTTAATGTCCATGTTGTGTGATAAGTGATGGAGTGGCCCAAAGAGGGAGACACTGCTTCAGCACTGGGCTTGCATCAAGGGACTTGTATCATCTAAAAGATCTTCCATTTTGGCAATATAAGCAAAGTTAAAACATCCCCAGTTCCACATTTTGCAGTGGTCAGAACACACAGCAAATCAATACAAAGCACCTACCTCTGCCTGGGGAATGAGAAACTGTTCGCCAGTTCACGCAGTTCTTTGCTCTTATTCCATCCACTAAATGATCTCATTTTCGACCTCACTGGAGCCAACTCCTCATAAAAGTCTTAATGTAAATGAACTCATCTAACCCGAAATTTAATAACATTGCCTTAAAGCACCAAAATAAAGACTCAGGTCTAGATATTTTAAATAACATCCCAAGCATAAAATAGCAAAAGAACAAAGCCTGAAAGCAGTACTCTAGACATTTACATGAGGAAACTCCTTCCTCATTCATTCCTATGAGGAAACACTTGGTGCTCTGATGAAGACTTCACTTCTTTTTGATAAGTTACCTACATTCTGTATTACCCACAATATGATTTTCACAACTTGTTCATACTGTTGAAAAGAGAAAGCTCTTCTGATGCACACAAATGAGAAGCAGAAGAATAAACTAGCACAAACTCTCTCAATAGGTACACGCCTTAAAAAATAGCTTCCTAGTTCATAGCAGATTTATAGTTCTTATCTCAAGTTTCCAAAGTTCATCTGAATCTCCAATACAGGGAATTTCAACATATCAGTAAATCTTTTAAGCCACGAAGAAAACTCAGAGTAGCAGTGTCCCTTATCGGTGGAAGAGGTGATAAATCTGAAATATATAATTCATGACGACACATATCAAAGCACTACACCAAACACTGACACAAGACCTATTTATGACATTGCTTTGCTATGCGTATTCCCTGCAGAACCATCTCCACTCTCATTCTGAACCAAACACCTGCTTTCGTGATGCACATCCCTTCAGAGCTGGGGAAGATCTAATTCAAGCACAATTTCTCACGATGAAAAACTAGTGGTCCTCAGCCAGCAATGTTTAAATGAAAATTAAGGTACAGATCAGAAAGATATGCAATGAATTAAGGCTATTTTAAATAAATAAAGCTGATGACCTCGGACATGAAGCTATCCTGTTGTCTAAAAGATGCCAATGTGAATGTTAAATTGCCCTTGGCTGTGGAGGAAAGTTCTGGTTTGGTTCATGCATTCACAACAACTTCCTCAGTCTTCACAGCTGAGCACGTATAGAGGCTGACAAGCTCTGAAGAAATGAAGAGATTTTTCAAATCTTTCTAATACAGTCCTGAGAGTTAAGGATCAGAGATGTGCTGATCAGCAGGCATTAACGCTGCTGCTCTGACAGTCACGACCTGGAAGGGCTCTACAAACATTAACTAGAACCAGCTGTTGGGAGTGAGGCTACTACTAGATACCTCCTAGAAGTGCATCTAATTCAGAGGTTACAGGTGATGACTGGTCTAATATATAACATGAGTCAGTTCTGCAGCCCTTCAGAAATCTATTTTGATTATTCAACAGCTAAGTTATCACTGAAACTACCAGGAACAATGAAGAGGATTTTCTATTTCCCTGCTGCCATTACTGCAGTTCAGTTTTGAATTAAAGTCACAACAGCAAAAAGTAACTTCACTTGCACAAATATTTCTTGGAGAGGCCAGCAGGATAGACATCTTCAAGACATAGAATAGGAAGTAAATAATCCCCTGGACCTCCTTGTACCATCAAATCATGCTGCAGTCATTAGTCAAACAATATCCCTACACTGGTTGGCAAATCAGTCTAAAACTAAGGAGACACCAAGGACAGGTACATCTATTGCCTCTTGAGTTTCACATTACTTCAAAGATGGCTTTCCCTCCAATGTTTTTAGGTCAGTGATTCAGAAAAATAATATTTCATACACACACACACATATATATATAGTAGTGGCAGGAGCAATGCTGCCTAGAAAGTCAGGTCAAGAAGGTCACTGGCCAGGAAAGTGTTACAATAAGAGCAACAGAGAACCAAAACACAGACTTGGAAAATTTATATAGAAGCCACACAAGGAGAAGAATAAAGCAGATAAAATACACAGGTAAGCACCAGCGTAGTCCTGTTACAGTGTCTGGACACAGCAAGGGAAAAATAATTTCCTAAGCACATGATTTTTGAACATGCATTTGCTTGTCCAATTTAGCTAGGCTAAGAGCTGATTGAATCTGACAAGAGATTTTCCTCACACACACCCACATTTTAAAAAAAAATAAAAAAAATAAAAAAAATAAAAAACATACCCAAACCACCCACATCCCCACACAAGGCAATTTCCCCAAGTCAAGCTGCAATGGCAGCGAGCAGCCCAGCAGCTCTGCATGCCTCATGTGACACCCTCATTTTGAGGGGATTTCTCACTTATCTTCTTGACAACAGCACACGTAGAGTAGCTGAATATAGAAATCTCCACTGATGGAGTATTCCTGTTCACCAGGGCCTTGGGCTGCCCGATTGCCTTTTGCAGCGAGGAACCCAAAGCTCAGTGACATCCACTAAAACCCAGGCCAATTTTGCCCTCAGCACGGTGAAAGCCTGATTGTTTATGGCAAGCTCGCGTGAAGCATCTCCTCTGACTAGGACAGACTGCAATGACTTTTTCCATTAAACAAATAAATAGAAGATGATTCTTCTGCACCCTAACAGGGCAAGTCTGCAGTCTCAGAGATGCTGAGAGGAAAGCCTCAATACAAAGATTCAGTCATGGATGGAAAGCCAAAATATAATGTAACACTATGGCAGGAAAAACACTGTTTTTTCAGGGTAAGACAACCCTAAGACCACGCTTCTCTTCTGCCCAATACCACAAAACACATTTGGACACGAAGGGTCTCCCCAAGACAGGACAGACACCCCAATAGCAGCGTGTCCTCAGGCAGGGCCCCTGCTCCATCATGAAGAGGCGACAGAGGCCGCGCGGCCTGCGCAGCTACTGACGATACCTCAGTCCCCACAGCAAGGGGAGCTTCAAGCAGCTTGAACAACCCTCTACTGAGGTCCACCTGACTTTGGTTCCCCTATTTGCTACTTGCCTGTGGAGACCTTGGAGTGCCAGCCCAGCTGGTGTGTGTTTCAGTCACTACCTGCTCCTCTGAATTGAAATTGGGCAGTAATTGGCACATCTCAGCAAAGCCCAGGTAGCAAGTGGTCTGAATGGGGCCCCTGACCACTCAAGTGCTCCTGTTTTCCATCTTTATAAAGGTCTCACAGACAAATGAGGAGGGGGGGGAAGTCCATTAATAAATGTACATCACTTAGATCCTCTGATAATGGAGGTTTTGCAATAAAGCTAAGATAAAGAGAGGCTAAGACACATGGCAGCAATTAAACTGTCTACCTCACTGAAAAATGGAGAAAAATCTCACAGCTAAGATATGCAGTATCTTTCACTCAGAGCAAAACATTTCTGGTGCAGCATAACAGCATCAAAAAAACCCCTAAATTTTCAAGTCATAACAGCATCTTACAAGACTTTTTGTTCCTTTCCCAGATGTTTGCAGTTTTAAAATTGCATCTATAGGACCCAAAATAGCCCAACCCAGTTCTGCTAATGAACAGTAAGTGAAAAGGTGCTCCAACAGTGCAGAAGTGTTCAGCAGAAAGCAAAGCCCACACCTTAGAGGAGAGGGAACCTGCATCCCTAGCTAAGCTTTGTGCATCTACAGAGAAATTCACTGTGTTGTCTTCTTTGTTAGTCATACAAGCAGTAAAAGAAAACAAAGCAGCTCCTGACTACCATATATATTTGAGCTGCTTTATGCCATACTTGAAATTAAAAACATTAAAATAATATCAGTATGTAGTGTATATTACAGAATAAAGGATGCTAGAAAATGAGGAAGAAATACTCATCCACATCTATAAAAACAGAAGAGAAAATGACTCGTGGAAAAGGGAAATCACCTCCAAGTGCTCGATAACCTTGTCTGCCACCAGCCTTGGTTGCACAACCTGCGATTAGAGGTTCTGAAAGCAAAGAAACTGCACAAATGCAGTCGCATTGGCATCAATAAGTCCAGAGCAAGGACAAGTTTAATGTTCCAATTCTGCATATTGGTTGCAATGATTCTGCTGCTTCTTCCTATTTTCTTATAGAACAAACAGAGCAAGAATTACCCCATAAATTCTGCTTATTTCTAAGAGAACAATCAAGTAGAAAGAATTCTCTTCATTTCCAGTGGCTGAGAAACGTAATCAAACACCTAAGAGGTCAGCTTATTTAGAAAGTGTTCATGAACTGAAAGTCTGAATATCTTAAGCCAATTAAATATCACAGAATGATTGCTTAATGTCCTGCCCTTCCACAACCCTTTCCTTTTAAGGTCACAACCACCAAATAGGTGATGACTATTCCAGGATTTCTACAGTAAAAGGGGAAGGACTGAAAAAAGATATTTCCCAGATAACAGCCAGTATGTGTTTATGTCTGAAAGACCATCCTTTCATGCAAAGTGTCAAGTAGCAAAGGCTCAAATGTTCATACACAATATTGACCACTGATGCTTT
>JAUBOD010000031.1:109842-121204 GCA_032353885.1 Nothura maculosa | reverse complement strand
TGCCACACAGAAACTACTAAGCATGCTGGATTTCCTATTACTTGGCCTGGAAAATATTCATTTATATTGACCAAGTAGATGCTGAGACCTGTTCCTCTCAGCTTCCTTTGACTTGCTCAGTGCCAATTGAGTAATTTCTTTTGGGAACTCCATAAATGAAAGACAATAAAAATAGTAGTACAGAGGCTCCCCACCTTTATTGAAATTTGTTTCTAGCAAGAGACAGTTAAGAATCTGGAAAATAAAGGATTTTTGAGCTAAGTTATTTTTAATCTGCTGGAACTCTCTTTTGTTTCTCTGTCTTCATGACTGCCTCACTAAGCGTTGGTAACGCCTCAGATTTTGGAGGAAACTCTAGATTACTGTGAAACACCCTAATAACCTTATTCCTAGATGAAGGTTAGAAAGGCACACACAGAGATCAGGTGAGAGGAGCGATAGTTTCTGTTCACACATTAACCACAATTAGATAACTAATTTGGTATTTGTGATAATCATCATTGAAATAGTTAATGATTACTTTAAATTGCCATCATTACCTTTTACAGCTCTCACTTCTACACGATGATAGGAAGCAATTCACACATTCAGGTTACTACACCCTATTACTGAGTCTGCTTCTTAACCATGCAGTGCATATACAACTTTAAGTACTGAAGGAAAAGGAATCCTATATTCCCTAACTCAATATGATGGCCCCAATCAACTGCAGGTGAGTTCTCCTGCCTAGGGACCCATGGACACTAATAACAAGAAAGATCACTGCATTTCTTTATACAGTTTTTGTCTACTTGATGTGGATATTCCAATGGCTATATCAATTGCCGCCTCCTTAAGCGCTAATGTGGGTATTTGTGGTTATCTTTGTCCAGACTACATGTAGTTTTGCATAAATGACTTGCATAAGTTCAGTTACCCTATGTCTTTTTTTTTTAATAAATACCAGAATGGTTCAACCCAGACACTGATAAACATCTATAAATGTAGAAGAGTTTTATACTAGAATTGCGTAAGGGTATCTCTTAGCTTGAAGAATGAAAAAGTACTATTAATTTTGCCCTGTCTCCCTCAATCTCCAGTTTCTATTTACAGCATTCTATTCACCTCAAATGCCAGTTTCAGGACTTTTATGGGAGTTTTATGTCCTTTTCTAGAGGTGTCACATATAATCACTCAATATTTCTGACTCCAAAGGACCAATAAAAATGAGAGAACAATGCCAAGTGGCCACTAGGGAGCTGACAGAGGTGAATTCGGATTAAAACGTGACAAAGCTATGTTTGGCCTATAAAGCTATGTTTTGAAAGAACCAAAGTTTTGCCCTATGAATAAAATGGTTGGAATAAAAATAACAGAATCTCCTTGTCACAGTAAGTTGAAAAAAAAAAACTAGTATCTTTCTGTGCATTGTATTTGTACTGAGATCTTCATTGTTAGAATGAATACCACTACCAATCCCTCCTGATAACATTTTAAAATTATCTGATATACAAACTGCCAGCATCTCTTCTGCCCGTGTTTATGCCCTTATAGCAGACAGACACAGTCACTGAGGAATGCTCGTATTACAAAAAGACCCCTCATTTAGTACAAAACTGCTATAAGTTTTCTTCATCTGCTAACCTATTTCCTCTAATTTTACCCCTGACATAAATGGTTTATTAGTCATAGGTATGGTGTACGGCATTACGGGTATTCTTGGCAAGCAGACAGCTGACAGCACTAATTTACAGTTAGAATCCAGGATAATGCAGTATTATTAGTAGTCTGGTACGTTTATGTACATACAAGCATCTTTAAATGAGATATTCTTGGGAGCTTCTTGCACAGGAAGTACTTATAGATAAAGTATTTATATGTCCTAAGTATCAGCATTCTTTCAATACAGTAGCTTTCCAATAACTTCAAGCCTCAATTGACAAACCAGTCACTGCTCTCAACTTGTGAGAAATACAAAATTGTATCTCATACTTGTGAGAAATTACAAAATATATATTACTATCCTTTTAGAGTGGATCATTTTGATGGGTCATCAGTTTATTTCAATACTTTGTAGCTCTCTTTTTAGCTAAGTCATGATTGAATGCAGTCCATCGACATTCACATCACCTGGCACTTGTGAAAAATGTTCCATCTTACTGAAAGTTGGCTAGTTTGTATGTCACTCTCAAGCAGGGTACTCCTGAGCCTCATACATTTTCAATCCACTGACATTTTTTTCCTGTAGATTGTTTTCAGTCAGATATTGTTGTCACCTGTATGATAACTGCCTGTTGAATATACACAACATATCATTAGCTTTCCTAATCATTTGCTAAAGCATCTAAATGTGCCTAGCACTTTCTAAACCATCTCTTCTTTAGAAAGCCCTGAAAAAGGTTGCTTTAAGTTGCTTAGTAAATAATTTGACTTTTGCAGCTTCTTTAAAGATTCCTTCCTGCATGCCACATGATTTCCAAAACGATCTGCCTTGCCTAAGGTTGCACCCCACACGCACTGTTTTACTCTATATGTTAAAAATAACTCTACTCTGCAAGCAGGCACCCTTTTCTTGCATAGGCTTAATTGGCCTGAATTAAGGCAAATATTATCTTCCCCAAGCCCTCTCTTTGCAATTAAACATCATCTCTCCAGACTGAGAAAATGTGTTGTTGTATTTTAACTTTAGAAAACAAAACATTTTGCACTTCTAAGGGACAAATAACAAATGCAACAGCCTGTCCACCTCCAGACATCTCCCAGACGCGCTGGAGCAGCAGTGCAGCCATTTCACATCTAGAGGCCACCTCCTGCACAGACCTTCACACCTGCAACCACGGTGCAACTGCTCCTTCTCCTTCCTTTCAGCATCTTCCCAGCTTCCTCCCTCCTGCCTGCAATAAATCATCGACATCAATAACTGGCTGATACTCCCCCCGCTCTCCCTGACAAACAATTATGCAGATGTCTAGTACAGGATTAGTTCTGTACAACATATATTTATAACTAGAAATACTGTGCAGCATCCTACACCCACAACAACCCCTCTTCCCTCCTTCCCCTGGGGCTTAAATCTCCCTAATCCTCATCAAAATCTTCTTCAGTGTTATGCAAGCCTTAAACACAGTTTACAAGCCTGCAATTTAATGCTGTATTTTTTACCTCGAAGAATAGAAGGCTAGATAACCACAGCAGACTGCCTGCTAGATTTCTACTACTCCTGTATTGAGACAATTTACATCACCCTCTCTCCCCTACATGATTACTGCAGCTGACAAAGTTACCCTGGAAAACAGACCAAGCAACTTCCATGCAATCCGGCTCCTCCTCAGTGCCTGTAGCCTCCTCAGCAGGCTAGGCAGCCCCAGCACAACCATCCCCTCCCTTTTCACACTGAGGCAGTAAGTACCTATTTCCTGCTGTGGCTGTGGGGCTCGATATTTTTCATAAGATGCTTCTGAGATCAATCCTCTTTGGTAATTCTACCTTCATCAACTCATTTAAAATTTCCAGCAACTGAAGGATGAGTTTGTTTGTCTATGAAGGAACAATCAAAAAGCTGTTCAATGCTAAATTTTAAAGCAAGCTACAACGGAGTCAGTTATCCCTTAATTTTAATCCCTACATTTTCTTGATACTTCTGCCACTCAAATGATCCTCAAACATTAAAAAAAAAAAAAAACTCAAAGAACTAATAGCTCCAAGAGTTCCCTAATCACTGGCAGCCACTTGGCTGTGAGTTGCCAAACCATAAATTAGGCCAGTTCAATTTGTAGAGGTCAATGTACCAGATTACTACATGATTATAAATTTTCTATTTCTGCCCACAGGCTCTCTCCTGTGAGGCCCTTCCTAGGATAAAGATCAAATCAATAGCAAAAATGATTGAAGTCAGATGGAAGTGATAGTTATTTTTCTGTTCAAAGCAAAAAGAGAATGGAGTCAAATATAGAACTGTAGTGAAGTCCCATGCATGCAGAATGGCCACACATAAATTGTTACCCCATTCACCTCATCAAAAAATTCTGTTCCTGTGAAACAACAGAACTAGTGACTTTTAAATGAAAAGCAATGAAATATAGGACTAAATTAAGTAATTTCATTGCTTTTCCATTTTGAAATCTAACACCTTCAGCAGCATTACTTGTGTGTTGACAATCAGTGGCTGAAGAGGGAGTAGGAGTCTCATTCCCAGCTGCTGGCTCTCAGTTTCTTTTCCAGCTTCATTTCCATGAAAAGTGGCTTTCCAACACATAGAAACATCACAAAGTACAGTTTCTAATATTAAACAGTGAATGTCAAGTTCATAAAAATGGTTACATGGCGTCAGCATCCTTTATTCTGCAGCAGTACAAGAGAGGCAATTAATTCTTTTTTTTTTCTTTTTATCTCAATATTAATTTCCACAGGAATAAGCAGAAAGAATAACATAGCATCATATCCTTTAGGAAGGAGATACCACAAATATGTCTTTCCCCATGGTAAACAGCAATTAAAGACCCAATGTCTATGCCCAAAATACATTAAGAGAGATGACTCCTGCGCTCTCACAAGTCACACATTTCCACTTCCAACACTGCCCTCCATCCTCAGCCACAGTAGAGCAAGTCCTGGCTACTCCCAAGACCCACTTAAAGAAAGCCCAGTATAGTGCATAGTACAGCAACGCTCAACAACTACCAATGAAGTTGGTAATCTTCCCCAAAAGGTTGTGCTAGATTCATAGGGGTTACCATGAAAATCTGTTTTTTTTGTATTTTAGCTTATCTCAAACCACAGCAGTTCCTCCTTAGTAAGAAAGAGACCTTCACGGGGCTCCTATTAAATCAGAGACAAGATTAAAAAAAGAAAACTAGCTCCCCTTAGGAACATAAGAGACTCTTTTCATATACGTATTCTGAAAGCATGGTCTTACACTATTTAAAACAATCTATTTATAAATTCTTCCTGTATTCTTAAACACGACAGGCACTTCAAAAATTAGCTTGAGTTATAATTTCAGCAAAAGACATCATTTATCACGTGTCTGACATTGCAACATTAGAAGACCAAACTAATAACCATTAGTGCCCAGTAGCATGGGCATTAACCAGTAGTTCTGCTAGCAGTAGAGAACATTTTTAATGAGAATACTAAGTGACCATTGCAGATATAGTGGATGGATGAGGCACTATAGGCAAGTAGCACAAAATCCTTCCCCCAGCTTGCCATAGGAAGGTTTAAGATATCATAGTGTTATTGCATTTAAGAAGAAACAGCTACAGGGTTTTTAAATTGTTTTCCAATGAATAAATTTGCTAGCAGCAGCTCTACAGCAGCTTTCAAAGCATCTCCTTTCGCACGGCGCTGCGCCACGCTCCGGCTTCACTGACCTATGTGTGCGCTTCCCAGGCTGCCCTTGGCACATAGGTGTGCAATCACGATCATCTAAAACACATTTTCTGTATATTAGTGCAATTGCAGAGCCTGCATTGGGAAAAGAAATCCCATTCCCTCATCCACCTTAACCACCTGCTCTTGTGGCAAACACAAGGCTCAACCAGTATCAGCAAAATACAGCGACTGAGAGAATGAAGCGAGACCTGCGCTCTGGCACCATCGCGGCGCCCGGCCATTTGTTGGCACCTGTCCTGTGCCTTTGGTCGCCAGCACCACTAGAGCTGCCGCGAGGAGCCGAGTGCTCGTGGGTGTGATGCACGGTGACACAGGCGATGCACGGGGATGGGGGCAATGCACGGGGATAGGAGTGATGCATGGGGACAGGCACCGTGCAAGGGGACAGGGGCGATGCACGGGGACAAGGGCAATGCATGGACAGGGACGGGCTCCACAGGTGCCGTGGCCGCCCTGCAGCGCTGCCCCTCTGCCCCGGCCCCGAGGGCCGGTGAGGGGCGGCGGGGAGCGGCCGTGGCGGCGCGGGCCGGGGGCCGCGCACTTAGCGATGCGCCGCACGTAGCGTTTTGCAGGAAGTTTCCACGCTCCTCAGTTTAATCCGTGCGGAGGGGGTTGGAGAGGAGCGCGGCTGCACAGCGAGGGAAGGGGGCGGGCAGGAAGCGGCGGCAGGAGGAGGAGAAGAGGCCGTGTTTAATTTTTTAATTAGGGCGGCTTGAGCATCTCCCGGCGGGGCCGCAGCGCTGGGCGGCGAGGGAGGGAGGCAGAGGCGCCCTCGCCGCCCGGGACCCGCCGGGGCCGCAGCCGTCGGGCCCGGCCTCTCCAGAGCCGCCACCATGGGCAGCGCGGGCGCGCAGGAGCCGGGTGCGTACGGAGGGAGGGCGCTGACCTTGCGGCGCCGCGGGGTGCGGGGGACACGGGCGGGCAGAGCCCCGGTCCGGCGGGGCAGCGCTCTGCGCGCCGCGGAGGGCGCTGCGCGGGGCGCGCAGCAACAATTGCGCTGCGCGGGCGCCGCCTCTCCACGAGTGACGGGTGACACCCCCAGGGCAGGGGGTCCCGGTGCCGCTGTTAGCCCCGTCTTCCTCCTCAATGCGAATTCAAAGCGGAGCGCACCGCGCTGGAGCTCCTGCTCAAGGCACTCCGGGCGTGGGGATGGGCGCGGGATGAAATGTCGTTCCTGCAATTCAGTGCACGCCTGAAGCGGGAGCTGCCCCGGCCCTGCTGCCTCTTTGCAGAGGAATGAGGCTTACGTGGAAAGGTGCAGCCTGCAAAGCCACTGCGGGGCTGTGAGGGGCAGTTAACCATGCCCTGCCTTTGCTGGCACCCCGGCATGCACCCCTGCCCCTGGGGCTTGGAAATCGTGCTCTGAAGAAGGAGGCTTTCCCTGGTCCTACATAGGGAACACGGGCAGGGCAAAGCAGGGCTGTGCAGGCTCTGCTCCCCAGCTCTCCCACAGCTCCGAGCCTTTGGAGAATGCTAAATTCAAGCCCACTGGTGTTTCTTCAGGGCTTTTCCAGGGTCAATCCTTTTACCCTGCCATCAATTCCTCTCAAGACATAGTTATGTTTCCTTAACCATCTATGTGTAAATGAGCTGCTTCTCAAAATCCCCAAGGATGCCTGTTTATGCCCTAAACACATCAACATCCTTTGGAGTTGGGTTTGCCATCAGTCAGAAACAAGCTGGAGACTTGGAGGCTGTGTGAAGTAACTTCAGCATGACCATGGATGTGAACTAGCAGCTGGGCCTGCAGCACATCTAAGGGGGCACTGATTTCATTTATTTTGCTAGTTTATGAAGTGAGTTTTCAGGCACCGGGGACTCAACCATGCCAAGGGGATGAATGCTCTCAAATTCTGCATGTTAAAGGTGCTGATTTCCAGTAGTGACCATAACAGAAAAAGCGGGGTGAGTAGATGGGTGTGTGGACACATGTCTGTGGGGTTATTTTGGCAGGAAATGAGGAATTGCGAGAGCAAACCCCAAATATATGGAAGATTGTTATGAAGTTTTTATTTAACTGACTACTGACTCTACTGACTACTTTTCCAGGAAAGTCTGGAATTACTTAACCTCACTAGTTCAGAAAATATGAGAACAAAAGCTAAGTCCTAAAACAAGACATACAAATCACCAAAGTGTTGGGTTTAGTATCCTCAGTCCACACCACACACTGCCAGAGTTGGACTGGTGATGCTACTACAATATTACTAAGAATTTCAACCTCTTCCACAATGCAGCCAGACCTCCCAGCACATACCTCCATGCTCCTTACCTCAGTAGTATACATGCTGAGTTATTTTCCTAATTTGTAATTTTTCTTGGACTCTGAATGTTCTCTTTTGAAAAACTGCTGGAGGCCCTTGTATTTCACATCAGGATGTTAGGGAGCCCTTCTTTATGCCAGTGTTTAATGTAGAGAATGAATCAACAGATGTCTAGAATTCTGACCTATAAAAAAATAAAAAGTCAAAGATCATTCTGAGGCCAGCTCTACAAAATGACTTCACAGATTCTACCCCATCATGTCTCCCTAAAGGTTATTTTCAAGGACTTTTGGATCTAGGCCATGATAGTACTCACAGTCTTCTGACTCATGATTTTATGCATACCCTAGAGCAAGTGAAAGACTGACTAGCTGGCAGAGGACTTCTAACCTGTATGCAGCACTGAAATGTGAAAACAATTAAAATGTACTCAAGTACAATCTTACTGTTGTAATTTTTGTGATGCACAATTAGAGTAAAATGTTCTGTGAACATTAAGGCTTTATTTACAATTTCTGCAACTCAAGAAAGGGGAAGCAAGAGCACAAAACTGTATATTTTGCATTCCAGTGGATATTCCATGGGAATACCCACTATTTTCTCATGCAGCCAGTCATGCCTAGTACACTGTTCCAGTGAAACTCCTGCTGACTGAGACCAAGATATATCAATTTCTTACTACTCCATATTTCAGTTAGGATCTGCACAGATCTGCCCCATTACTCCTATGACCAGCAAACATGTAATGCACGAAAAAATCCTATTCATTTCAGTGCGCTAAAACAATAACATTGCTTTAAGTCCTTGTAATTTGGCTATGGAAGCAGAACAAATCTCACCTAGAAGGTGCGCCTATTTCTCTGAACTCAGCTCAGCTGTAGGATTCACCAGGGCCAACTATTTGAGATGTGAGCACATGTTTCAGGAGAACGTAAGCCTTGTATAAGCCTTTCATTTTAATTTTAATATCCCAGTATCTTATGACTTCTGGAAAGAGAAGTTCCTTCTGCCTGGCTCTTGTTAAAAATCAACTCATTTGTGACAACATTGAAATTTGTCACTTTTTTTTTTAACAAAAGGTCAAACTCACAGAAAAGCAGGAAGTATGTCTACTGAAAATCTGTAGAGTAGGTGGCTTTATGACATTCTCAGAAAATAACTATTGATTTTTTTGACATTACTTTTAATTCCCACAGATTGTATCTGATTTTTTTCTCCAACTGATCAGGAGTTAAACCAGTATGACCAAAGTAGCAACATATCATTCAAAACAGTAGGAGTCTCATATATAGATTCATCTAATAGACTGTTGGGTTATTATGCTCTGCTAAATATCTAAAGAATGTAATAATAAACTGTACTACTTAATACATACTATAGTAAAGAGAAGTGCAAAAATACTGTTCAAAATCTCACATTTTTTAAATCTAAGAGATGATAAAAAATCTGGTTGTTTCCTGTCAGGAATATGAAATCTTGTTTTCACTTTTCATCTTAATTCTAGGCTGATTCAGGATATGCCTACAGTGCAGATCAGTCGTGACTGCTGTACAGAGTAGTGATAGTGGAGCTCTCCTTAAACTGGCTAGCACAGGTACCTGTAACAGGCAGCAGAAAGATCCAAGTGGCCTAATTACTCTGCCAAGAAATAAATGGATAGTGGCAATTCCCTGAGGGGAAAGATGGTTGAATTGTTAACAAAGAAGAGTTTTCCCCTGAGGCACGTTAGTTTAATAGGTGTTAACAAGAGCCAAAAATCCCCAACTCTGGTGTTGGATTGAAATACCTTTGTCCTTTTGACTCTTTGATGTTCCAGTCCTTCCAATTCTCTTGCTGTCCATAGAGACATGAGAGAGAGAGAGAATTTTAGTACCTTATGAAAAACCTAAAATAAAGCAAAAACAACCCTTCTCTATTACTAAAACCTATGTATAAGATCTCAGTACAAAGATAAAAGCCTCTTATCTGGAAAAGCACAGACTGCTAATGGTGCAATGGCAGAATGAAAATACTCCGTGGAAGGGCAGGTACATGGTGCCTGCATAACATGGAAGTCCATGGGGGCTAAGGGGCATAATTTTATCAGATTAATGCAAATATGCAAAACCAAACCAAAACTCAAAACAGGCTGCTACTGCAATTCAGGCTGTTTTTCATTTCCAAATATTTATGTGCCACAGCTCAGATTCATATAGCCCATTTAGACTTAAGCAAGCTGGTTTTTTTTTTTTTTTTGTTACACAGGCAAAGAAGTGATAGAGCTGAAAATCCCACCAAGTCACCAGGATGTGATGACCAATGATGAGCAGTAATTACTGCAGCAACTCTTCAGCCAGCATGAGTGTCAACGAAATGTCTGCCTTCCCTCTGACTTTAGAGCAAAAAACTGGCTTTGCCTTTGTGGGGATTTTATGTGTTTTCTTGGGACTTCTAATTGTCAGATGCTTCAAAATCTTGCTAGACCCTTACAGTAGCATGCCTTCTTCAACATGGGAAGATGAAGTAGAGGGGTTGGATAAAGGGACATTTGAATATGCTCTTGCATGAAAAGTCAACAGAATATCCTGCCTTAAAATTAATGTTGATTTCATTCTGGAAACCAACTGTTGGTACATTTGTTATACATACTTACATTTTGCAGATATGCTTGTGGCATCCATTTTGTTAAATAAATATTTGTTGCAAACTCAAAAAGAACTTCATGTTGCTTTTCTTTGAGAAACAGCAGAATGGCTGATAAGAAATAGATAATTGCAAAGAAATAATTCAATAAACAATTCACTAGTGAGTAAACATGCTAGAAAGATAGATTCTGGTCTTACTTGCCTCTTCATAGGAGAATCCTTTTTCTGCCTTGCCTCATGATGGACAAGACAGAAAGGAAAAAGGTGAAGAACGAAAGACAGGAATGATAGATGCATAAATAGTCTTTCCTTCCTTAAAACTTAATTATACATATTTTGAATTCTATAACATTCTGCAATATAGACCACATTATCTGTTCAAAACTGCAGGCTGAACAAAGAACCCCCAACTCCCACAAAGTGGCCTTTCAACCTAACAGAATTCAGTAACGCATGTCACCTTCTTGCTCCTCCTGGTTTTAGGAGGTAATTCAGTTTAAGTTGGAACTTAAACTGTTGCAGTTTTAGCTGCAACATATTCTATTTGGTTAATAGCACCCAGCAGAAATTACATACAGCTTGGCATAGTCAGTTGAAGCAGGGGCAGTCAGGATACATACTCATTTGAGCCCAGCCCTTCAAAGCACTGGAGTCCAGAGCTGGCTGGTGATCTCTCTGCCCTCCAGGTCTTCTCCATAGCTGTTCATTCTCCGTGTGCTCCTGTATCCTTGCACACAGTATGTTCCAGACTGTCACTCCGAGGAACCGGTCACAGGAGATCCTATCAAACAGAAGAACAAACAGTGAAAGCAGAGACTAAAAAATGGTTGTTCAAGGTCACCTTCATATACACAGCTCTTTAGCAAGTGTGACAGAACTTGACAGAAATTCAATTCTGTTTCTGAGAAGGTTGGCATCAGAATTTTAAGCACTGTCACTTTTGCTCAACAGCTCTGCAACTAGGTGCAAAGACAAGGAGATCAGTTAGAGCTGTTTCTTTCGGGTATTCTGAAAAATACATATTGCCCTTTTGCCCTATCTGCTAGACAGGGCAGCCAACAGAACACTGGACCTCAAATGCCACTTGGAATATGAAATGCT
>JAUBOD010000031.1:91655-109742 GCA_032353885.1 Nothura maculosa | reverse complement strand
GCCCTTTTGCCCTATCTGCTAGACAGGGCAGCCAACAGAACACTGGACCTCAAATGCCACTTGGAATATGAAATGCTATATTGTACAGGGCTGCACATGAAGCTCCTGCCTGAAGACTGTGAAAGAGAAACAGGCAACAATAACAACACTGCTTTTGCTCCAGTTTATAACAACTGTGTGAATACAAGTGCTTCAGATTCAGTATAAAAAATAATTGCCACCCAGAAATTTAGACTATTGCATTTATGCTAGTCAAATTTAACTGTAAAATCAAAGGCAGACTTTCATTTGCCAATTCATGTGATTCAATCCATTATAGCCTGATAGCCCCATCCACTTAGTTTGACACTTTTTTTTTTAAATTGCATGCACACTCCAAACATCTCTGCTATCTAAGTCACTTCCCAATTACTCTTCCAGATTTCACAGCCTGGGCTGAGCATTCTGCTGCCAGGACAGTGTGTTGAAGGTACATAAATTATCTTGTCTAAATATAGTTCAGCCATCGCTAAATTGTACTGCAAACAAGGTAGGCATATCCAAAGAAACCAAAAACCGTTGTATTTCTTTCATTCCTGACCCAAGTTATTGTTGCATGCCATTATCGAATTTCCTTTTGCTTGCAAACCTTCATAATTTCCCGAGTCAGCATTCCCAAAAGACAAAGGAGCCTGAAAAGGATGACACAAAACATAATTTTTCAAAGATTTTCTGCAAATGCATGTAGTAAAGCTTTTAACAGTGCTAGGAGCAAATGGTTCAAAAACATATGGAATAAGTGAACCTACCTTGGTTCTTAGAGAGAACCTACCTGCCTGTCAGTGCATCTTAGAGAGTACACAAGGCATCCTACAGGCTTCACTGAAATCCACGTCTCTTCTGCATAAACCATGCAGAGTGGAAACCTGGACAGATATAAACTTATGTCTATTAAGAAATATTAAAAATAAAAGTAGATTGATCTGTGCATAAAATCAGAGTAGCTGAAAGGGAAATGGAGGGAATGGGGCAATTGAATCCTCTTGGAAATTTTGCAATACCATAAATCCTATAACTGTGACAGACAAGAACTTACTATTTTTTTCACTGATTTTCATGGAAGTGCTCACCAGGTAATTTAATATCTATCTTGAGCAAACTGTATTCAAGTATGACTTTCTAAAAGCAATTTTTTAATACTAGATTGCAGATGCCTCAGGTCAAGGAAGGAAGAATGCAGCCCTTTTCTTCTACCATCCTACCTCTGTGAAAGCCCTTCTGTATAAATGTTTTTTTTTTTTTTAATAAAATGAAATTAAGAAAAAGAAACATATTTCAAATTATATCATCTCTGATCTTATAAAACATAAAGGATATACTGATATCTAGGTACGCACAAACAGATTGGTAATTGCTGGTGCCTATAAATACATTTTATGAATTTGAAGAAACAAACTAAATAAACTATGAAATAACAGCTTTATTTTTTTCCAAGAATGAACAGGTACATTTCCAGGTTAATAATTCACAAGCTAGAATGTTTCTGTAAATCACCATCTAGAAATATTTTAAAATGTCTTTCAAAGAGAGGGATTGGATGGTTCATTCAGCATACTAAACAGGAGAAAGATCTGGCCAATAACAGAGTCTGCAGCACCTCAGAGGGACATGCTACACACATGAATAAAAGAGGCAGACTGTCCTTTACTAAAGCTGCAGGTCGAGTGGTAAGTTCATCTACTCTGAATAAGGTAAATACGCTAATTCTGCATAATGCTAGAATAAAAACTCAAAATTAATTACAAATAACAATTGAGATAGCCCCTGGATATATGCCGTAAAAAAATTTTTTTGAAGAACCACAGCAAGGTAAGAGACTTTTATTTTCTTAGCAAAGTAGTATCACTATGGAAATGAAAGAAGACTGTGAAGTTATGGAATTGTTTTACTTGGTAGCAAAAGCGTCACTGTCATCAAAGAGTTAGAATTTCATGCAGAATATCATTCAGTCACCTAAAGCCACAGAGATGGAAACAAAACTGGTTTCACTGATCTTAATGACAAAAGATTTAGTTTTGCTCCTTCAATGGCTGAGAGAAGCTAAATGTTACATATGATCAGAAATGGGTAATATTAAAAGTAATTTGAATAATCTAAAACCATACAAAGTAAAACTACCTAAAATAAAGTAATGTTGCTGTGAAGTTACAAAACATCAAGCAGCAAAAACATCTTGGGTAATAAAGAGGGAGTTAAAAAGTGGCATTTTTGCATGGAGGTTACAGCAGATCATCAGCTCCAGCTGATGGATTAAATCAAGATAGTGACTTTAGGTATACCTCATGCTCTCTTCAGAGTGTAACTTTGAAACGGTATTTTAAGCAATATTGACAATGCTCGGGCATAGAGATACTGTACTTATCTTCTACTGCCAAATAGCCAAATGCATTTCACAGAATCATAGAAAATTTTAAGCTTGAAGAAATCTCTGGAGGTAATCTACTCTAACTTTGGCTTATTCAGCCAAATTTTTAGTTCACATATTGTTTTATATTAATATATTTTGTTTCCCTATTGATGTAAGAATGATACTAATACGCTGGAGCAAGCTTTTGGAGGCCTGCCAGGATGGTCAGGGCTGGCAGACTTGAGGTCGAGTTCCCTTCCCTGAAGCTGATGGAACTGGGTTTGTTTAGCCAGGAAAAGAAAAGGCTTTGGGGGACCTATGCGCAACTCCGTCACCTACACTGAGCTTACAGACAAGGCAGAGCCAGATTCTTCCATGTGGTGCACAGCAGGCATGTGAGAGAAGTTCCAACTAGATATAAAGGAAAAAAATCAGTATGAAAATAATTAAGCATTGGAATAAGCTGCCCAGGAGGGTTGCAAAATTTGTCCTGGGAAGATTTCAAATCCCTCACGAATCACAGTCCTAAGTGACTTGGTTTTGATGTTAACTCTACTTTGAGCAAAAAGTTGGTCTGTATGAGCTCCCAAGGTACCTTCCAATCTGATTAATTCCATTCCGTTCTATTCCCTTCAAACTGGGAGAAGGATGTTTTGAGTGCACAAGCATAAAATTCAATGTCAAATTCTATGACCCTTCTGACGCCCAGGACATATTCTTAATATGTTTCAGTAATTACCACTCTGCCACAGTCATTTGGACATAATCATTTACTTAATCCCTTACAGTTCAGCAAACACAATGCCATCATATATTTTTTGAGTTGCTTATTTAATCCTTATGACATTAATTGTATTTAGAACTAAAATGAATGATTTGCTATGCTTTAATTGCCTGCTCATAAATTGTCTACCATCCTGTAACTATTGAAAACTTCAAATTTGGAGTTGCAAAAATAAGTTTGATTCAAACTTTTCATATCAATTTGCTATTAGACTATGGGAGAAATATACATACTATCATAATACTTCAAAGGGAAGAAAAAAAGCAGTAAATGGGTGTCAATAGAATCTATGTTGCATCCCTTGTATTGTACTGCCTACACTTTCACTACTGTCAGTTTAACATTACATAATTAAGAGAAATGCTAGATTTGATATATAATTTTAAATGCTTGGAATAGGATCCAAAGCTCATTTTTGATGTAAGGAAAAATCCCTGCAAAATTGGTCTTTGAATCATCTATTGTTTATGCAGCAAATCATAAGCTATCTAGTGGGGATTTTGCAAGGGGGCTGCAGTGGAAGATTTGCCTAACTATGTGAGTTAATAGACATGTTTTATTTATATTTTTTTTGATAGCAGAACCACAGAGGATAGCAGTAGGAAGACTGCTTTCAAGAAAATATTCTAAAAACTTTTTAATCTAATAGCCAAGACTTCAGATGCAATATTAGCTTTTTGCTGTAACTAGGGTAGCACAAGTTGCAGTCACAGAAGAGTAACCTAAGCCCAGAACATCCGTGAAGATGTCAATGAATAATTCTCCAAACTTATTCTTGGATCCAAATGCAAATCGGTTTCAAGTTAACATAATTAATGAAAGCCATGACAACAATGAAATATCCCAAGAGGATGTGTGCTCTGACCCACCACATTATGAAGAAACATCTTTCACAGATGAAGCACATAACAGACTGAAAATCAGCTACAGACCAGAAAAGACAGAATTGTTCGACAGTTTCCTTCAGAATGGAGAGAAAACAGAAGCTAGCCTACATCCCTATGATACTCACAGTAATATGTATTATCTGCAAACTTTTGGCCATAACACCATGGATCCAGTTCCTAAAATTGATTACTACAGAAACACTGGCAGCGTCAGTGGGAATAAGCTCAACAGACCAAGCTTATTAGAAATTCATGAACAACTGGCAAAGGTAAGTGAAAAGGAAAAATACAAAAATCTGTTTAATTTCCAGACTGTTAATTCTGTTTATTAATATGTGAAAGTCCTTAAATTCATGGACCTTGCTACAGAGAAAAAGTACAGCTAATAACTTACCATATTTCCTTTGCTAGCTCCGGTATGTTTTCTTCCGTGCACCTTGCTTAAGCAAAGATTATTATTAAAGGCTGATAGTAACGTATTTGATTAGCACACAAACATGGCTGTTCTTGACTAAAAGTATAAAACTATTACATTTCTGTTTCACTCCAGATAGCAGGACAGATTATGAATATCAATTCACAGTTTAATCAAATTATCAGATTCATATTTTTCTGAATTTGAATCTAACATCAGTTCTTAACTAAGTTTCAAATATTCCTCTGCTGCATTCATTAAAATACATATCCACAGACACTTAAAAAAAGTTATAATGTATAATGCAATTTCAACTAGTCAGAAATCCAAAGCATTATCCGTTTATCGCAGTAACAAAAGCATTAAAACAGCGGAAAAGATTGCAGAACAAGAGATTTTAGGTAGAAAATATTTGCTATCTGAAGAACAGAAAAGAACGACTTTTAGGTGTTGAGTGAATGGATTCATGTTCATTATATCAATGATTTTGGAGAACCCAAAGAGCCACTTTAAATTTTTTAATTTTCTTTTAATATGTCATCCACAAGAACCATTTAGACATTGCTCAGACAACAGATGATGGGACTATATCCACGCAAAATAACTTTAAAAAGAGAACTAGCAAAATGGATACAGTTGCCTAAAGAGCCTTTGAAAGATTTCCTAGGGCTCAGGTTTTCATCTCCCTTTCTGAGGATAATATGGATTTGTGTTTGGTTAGCACAACGTAGCAGCTTACTACTGTGTCAACTATTCACTATTTCCCTCAGCAGACTCTTTGCTTCATCTTTAATGGAGGGGGAAACTTCAGTAAATGAATAATGAAACGCCAAAATCAAAATACGCCCTTTGCCATGAAAATTCTTGCTTTTGTTACGCTGCACAGCTACTTTTGCAAGAATTAAAAAAAACATTCCTGAGGTACAACGTTTGGGGTTTGCACACTCACACATTTCATGAGAAAATCTGAGAAGTTGATAGCATTAGCTCTCAAATACTAGACTTTCACTAAGTTCTGTGCTATGGCCTCATCAAAATCCATCTATCTTAGAATCTTTTAAGGCTTAATTTCCCTATATATGGAGGAATGAGTTCTCTCCATGTGAAATAACTGGAAAACTGAGAGTATTTGGAGGACAAGGACAACTAGATTAAGCTCCCTGAAACAGGGAGTTTTTAAACTATTTAAAAACCTACTGACAAACATTACTGGAACAATTTAATACTCAATTGGCTTTGGTAAAATTAGATTCTTTCTCCTTAAGCCACAGTAATGTGTTCTCTATAAAAAGCAGAGAAGAAACAGGATACACCCACTTTTAGAGATAATTAAAATCAAAAATTCTGTGGTTTTTAATTGGTCCTGTGAGAGCTAGACTGGAAAGAGGAATCACTTCTATATTTAAGTTCAAACTAAGAGTGTCAAGGTACCAAACAAACAAACAAACAAACAAAAAACTCCCCAAACAACAACAAACCAATCAACCAACCAAAAAAAAAATCCCTGTTTTTTTTTCTGTGTCAAGCAATAGTGAAATGAGAAGTCTCCAGAGAAACAAAGTTCTCATTGCCATTCCACTCAGTTTTACATGGCTGAACTCAATTTTAAGGGCTGAATAATTTGGACAAGTATCTGGTTTCTGGATGCTGGTCCAGACCTTGTTCAAACCCCAGTAGTTCTCTAGAGATTCACCTGTTCTAAGCAAGATTAATACAAACTAATGAAATAAAGGAACAAAAATAATCATTAGGAAAATCAGCACCTGATTCCTTGGGACCCTATTAGAAAAGCTTCCTGGCTTGGGCCTTACTTATTTAAATTATGGTCTCTGCAGATCTGGAAAGAAATGGCTAAAGAGAAAGGAGAAATAAGTTCCCTGGATGACCATTTAGTTTTCCCTAAATGAATATAAAACAGATGTGAAGGGAAGAACTTTAACTTAGTAACACTACTCATTTGCAGGTGTGTAAACTGCTACTCAAGGGACTACACACACTTCAATACCCAAACGAAATTTATTACAGAAATAATTTACACTAGTGGAGGCCAGAGAGAGGAAAACACAGTGTGTTTTAGCTCTTCACACATATTGAACAAACCTGTACTGAACATAAGCATATTAAGAGATTCTCAGTTTTAACAACTGTAATTATTATTGCAGTTGCACACATAATTTAAGCAAGCACGTTTGTTTTGTTTACTTCAATAAAATCAGATGAATTGTCTAGGATTTGGTAGGACTTTAACCTACAGCAGGAAAAAACGTAGGCAGTTTTGATCATAGAATAAGCCAAACGGAAAATTGCTTCCCTCCTTTATCATCAGGTTTCACCAACTGACTGTATTATAAAGCAGACAAGACCATCATCTAGCTCAGCTGTTCCCAGACTTCCTTACGTGCTCTTAAGTGGGTTACAGCCACTGGGAAGCACTGACCAAGGCGCTGGAAGATATAACCAGCCATGAGTCCAGCTGGATTCCTCTCCTGGCTGTCCCATGGACTCAGTCTCTGACCTTGGATAAACCACTTGGGTCTTCGGATCACAACACAAAGCTTTGTGGGTTTCCTGGTTAATACTGGACAGGATAATTGCTGAGTTAGAAGGAATACAGCAGCTAGCAGGTTGAAAAGAACAGACACAGCATCATACTGATTTAGCTCGCATCATACTGATTTAGCTCCTGCACCAGTGCAGGAGCTGCCAGGTACTGTCTAGTTACACCCCATACATATCTCCAAGTGCTCTGTGGAGCTCTATGTGCTCTGTCTTAAACTTCTGAGCTTAAATTTCCTGATCTGTAAACTGCTGGTTTGCATACTTAGTTAGACCTGAGAACAATTCTGTAAAATCTAATCTACTGATATTTGCTAAGTGTTTCAAGATCTTCCTGAAATGTCCCACAGAAAGGTGCAAAGAAAAGCATTTGGGATATTCTAAAGAATAAATGAGTGATCACCAAATAACAGATCAGTAAGGCAGGGCATTTAGACAATCCAAACAGATAGAACTCCTAACAGTTTCTATGGGAGGTAAAAGTCTTGTGCAGCATGTGCAGCTGAATGGGGGGCCCATGCAGCAGGGCACTGTAGGCTCTCTAGCCACCACGAAGGAGGCAGTGAAAGGCTACATGGAGTGTGGCGGGATTACACTAATAGCCCAAGATCCACCCATGAAGAAACTTTTTTTTCCTCCCTTTTTATTCCTTAATGCTAAAATCTGAACTTACCGTATTTTATCCCAAGCAATCCTCTTCCTCCCCTTTTTTTGAAACCCAAATTATTGAAGACAACTGCTCTGTCAGAGCCCATTGCCAGACTCCAAAAAGAAGTGACATATGTTTGACTCCAGATATCTAACTAAGTGTTAGTCATGTAAGTGTTCTCATGTTGTTTCGATGCTAGGCTAGAAGAAAAATACGAATATCTAATATTTTTAAATATGCAATTTTTAAAATGTCAGAACGTGAAGCAGGCTGAAAGGAATTCCAAAATTCATTTTCTACACTACTGGATTCAAATGTGTGTCATCTTTAGCAAAATGTGCCATTTTTTGCATATGTTAAGTCACAAAATGCCAATTAAATATGAAAAAAATAGTCTAAGTGTTATTTCACAGCTATTGCCTGGTGATAATTAGTTAGGCTTAATATTTACCTTACATAAGAAATCATCTAACCTTTCTTCATCTAGGCTGTTATTCTCCACACTTGTTACAGAGACTTGATGAGCTTATCTTTAGACCCAAAGGCTAAATTCTTCTGCAACAAAGAAAGGGGGGAAAAATTAAGCAGCTAACTTTCAATTTTGGTAGCTTTCCAAAATATCCTGTCATTTTTATTTCACATCCTTAACGCGCAAACAGGTACAGCGGTTTGGCAAATAACCAATCATTTGCTAAAGAGCACCAATTTCAAATGCATTTATGGAAGGTTTAGGGCCATAATTTATGATAATGACATGGGCGAGCACACATTAATTGCAAGTAGGAATTAATAGGAAACAATGTGTTTCAAGTACAAAGTCTAAACATTTTTTTGTCTTTGAAACTCTAACCACTGTGTTTGCAAACAAGAAACTCTTATTTTTCTAGTTATTAATCTTCCTAAATTTAATTCAATAATCAACTGCACTTTGAACAAACATAGCATTTTTAGAGTTAGAACTGTCAAAAGTTCCCAAGTCATGAGCTCAAAGTTACAAGTCTTCAAAAGATCTTATGCTCCTATTTACATTTGGGCCAAAAAAAATAAAGAGGCAGTAGACATCAAGTGGAACTTAAGGGGAAATTAGACATCTACATTAAAAATCTTATCACCTGATCTCCATTTATTGGCACAATATTTATTGCGTCAAAGTAGCCAATTCCTATTCAAACTGCAAGAAACACATCATGGAGCTAAACTACCTCAAAGATTCTGAGGTAGAAAAATGAAAGCGATAAAATATAGATTTATGGACATAAATCTATAAATACACATGGATTTCTCAAAATTCTAGGATACCGATTCTGGCCCTTTTCTAGGTGAGTGTAAATGGCCTGTGCAGATGAGACAATACAGGCACTAATTATCTTTGCCTTTGGGATAAGGTTACATCACTAACTTGCCAATATTTTATCCTATCTGCTATGATTGTATTACAGTTTGCCAAACCTCTGAAAGGATTAACTATTTAACGCATTATGTACCGTGTTTCATTCATGGTACATTACATGTACCATGTTTCACTTCTCTGACCACTTTTAAGAATGTCACCCATTTCCTGTTACAATTATGTTTATTCAATAGAAAATAGCAGAGTTCTTCCCATAACTTACAGATTAGGTGTTCTTCTAACGTATCCACACAACATGTTATATTGCATATAGTTTAAATTAAAAATATATTAGCATCAGATAATGATATATTTCCTCAGCTTAAATGAATCTTTCATATTTTCTTGCAGTTAGCAAGCTTACCTGCTGATACCTGCTGTGAGCAGAACATTGTACTTTAGTCTAGGAAAAATAAAACCCAATCTTCTTTAGAGTTCCTTTATTTCATATTTCTCTTATGTAGGCAGGTATCATCTGGTTGGCACAAAACCCTTTTTGTTTTCTGTGTGATCCTGCAGAATGTAGCTGTGAACACCAGCTCTGTTGAGAGAGTGGCTAATGGAGAAGGCACTGCTGGAGAAGACACAGCAGGCAGCAAGGAAGAAGAAAACAAAACAGGATTCGTAAAGTTCGGATGGGTGAAGGGTGTGCTGGTGAGAAAATTATCTGCATTTAAAAACAAACTAAAAGAAAATAAAAATTAAGGATAGTTTTGTAATATGAAGGTCTTTTAAAACACAGGAGGGGAAGAGATGACTTACGGAATGGTTGGGGTGCTTTTTAAAGCTTACAAATTATCATCCTTCTGATTGTTAACACTGTTTTCAATGTTATACTGATATAGTACTGTTTCTTTAAAATGCAGGTAAGATGCATGCTCAACATCTGGGGTGTGATGCTTTTTATTCGACTTTCCTGGATCGTAGGTCAAGCAGGAATTGGTAAGTATCTTATAATATTTTCAGCACTGAAAGGCATAAAGAGGACAAACTATAGATTATCACAATTAATATAGAAACCGAGATGCACACTTGCATGTTGAACCAAATTATGTTTTTCAAATATTTGCCAGGGTAAAGGCTACTTCCAAAAGTACTGGAATTTTCCAGACTCCCAGCCAAATTACTGCATAGAGGCACAGATCTGTTAACTATGCATATAATCATCACATTTGAATATTTCTAAGCTTTGGTGAAATTTGTATTTAGATTCTGTAACAGCCGTCTACTTCATGACTCTGGCCAATTTCTAATATGACCATACAGAGTTAACCTTTAGGAGCTCACACATTCCTTATCTGTGAATTCCAAACCTTATCATCTACATATTGAAAACAACACTTCTTCACACTTGTCTGCATAAATGAAAACATAACTGCAGGGAGGGCTCATCAGGACCTTGTTGTTTTTAACTATAGTACAATGCTAGCTACTAGCATACTCTAAAACACCACATAACTCTGTTACAGCTTTCATATAAATTAATTAAGTACATTTCATAATGTTGTATCTTTGCTCTTTCACAGTGCCTATTAATTAGTCCATCTCCCAGTGAAATCAGTGTAAAAACTCAAACCCCAGTGCAGCTGGATCTGGCCCCAAGGGCTCTGTCCAGCCTGTTATGGAGAGACAACAGTGAAAATAGTGAGAGCAGAAAGTGCTCACAGCACTGCCGGATAGAAACCCTACCAGAAGTAAGGTGCAGCATTTCAATAGCTGAGCTGTGCAACTACTTTATGGGAAAAGAGAAATGCAAGCTACTGATGGCAACATTAACTCTGTATCACACATTTCTAAGTGCTCAGAATGAAAAGGGCATTGGCCATCTTTGACTGACATCAGGACATGTTACTGTCATAAAAAGCAGAAATTCAAAGGGCTGACAGCAAACATCTCAGTTTGCCCTTCAAAAATTTAAGTAGGCATGCATGAGTTGGACTGCAAACTCTGGCCTCTGACCTTAACACTACTGATCTTGCATAAAACTCTATGCTCAAATAAGGAGTGAATTTCCTTATTATTGGCTTAAAAGAAACATTGAATGGAAATACCTCCAAAATTTTGCATGCCTGAAATTTCATTTCCAGCAAAATACAGTGGTGTCACAGAAGTTTTGCTTGAGTAAGACTTGGTTTTATAAAAAGGAAATGTTCATTAAGAGAAAACAAAACAAAACTCTCACAAACCTACAGAGGTGAAAAAAACAGAAAAGTTCCTGAACTGAGCGGAAGAACTTTGCCTGTTTTTGCAGTGCTCCATGCGTGGCATTAGCACTGTGCCTGACAAAGGGGTGCTTGCTGGTTTTATGATGCATAGCAAATGAGAACGTACAGCCCAGGGCACTCATAAGTATATGCCTTGCCATGAAAATTCTGCATCTTAATATTGCCAAGACTTTGCTCTGGGGTTTCATGCAAAATTAGTTTTTAAGGGCAGTTTAGTAACTTATTGAGATCATCAAGAAGTATTACTTTGTTTTGAAGTGTGAGAACAGCCATAGGCAAGAGTAATTCATTTTAGCACAACTTACTTAGCAGCCATATGCCTGGGCTTCAATCTAAACTTTAATCAGATTCTAACATTAATTTGCACTAACATCAGTTATAGCCATTCTGCTTTCACATTTAATTCTACCATTTTAATTCATTGATAAGCAGACCCTCCTTTCTTACGGTTTATTGTTCTGCTGCAGCTTTTTAAAACTGCATGCCTTATATAAGCAGGTTAGTCTTACTTTTGAAATGAGAAATCAAATTCAGTTCAAATAATCTCCAAATGTGTTTCCTGAATGTCTTGTAAGCAATGAGCTTTATGTCACCAGGCAAGCTGGTTCAGGAGAACCGGAAGGGAAGCTCATCATCTCCAAGGCTTGGGGATTTCACTTGGACCTGCTACTAACACAGAAATAAAATGAGTCAGTTAAATCACCATCTGGGCATCATTTATATCCTCATCATTGGAAGGCCAAAGAGAGAAAACCTATTAGGAAAAAGGAAATAACCAGCCTGTCTTGGGTACAAGCTATTAAAGGTGGAAAACAACATGCCAACAAGGCACTCTATTCATGATCAGCTGCACAAAAAAAGGACACTCTGCCCCTGACATGGTTCCAAGTCCAAACACAGTCTGGTATTTGCAGTCAACATTTGGTGACTCTCTAAAATGTGTATATGTACTGGAAAAAAATATATACATATAAACATACTTGGAATATATATACACATACCTGAAATGCTTAGTCAAAGGCAGAGGAAAAGACCAAGTTAGCAAATTATTACTAACTGAAAACCTGGCCCCAAATATCACAGTTGTACTATAATGCAATAATGTTTTGCTTGGATTACTTCATTTATTCACTTTTCTTGCTGAATGTTACCATCTTAACATTAACAATAAAGCCTTTCCAAGCAGATAAGAGTTATAGCAAAATATCTGATCATATTTGGCACGTGCATTTTGACAAAATGATTTGTGAATATAACAGAAAAGCCAGGAAAACACTCTTCAGAATTTATATGGATTTGCCCAGTCATTTCAAAACCATTCTAAAAATAATGTGCCTGATCTACTCAATTCAAAAGTTAACAGCTGATTAAAAGTCACACTTAACCACTTCTTCGGCACGCAATTTGCAGAGTTCAACAAGATCTTTCTATGAGGCATGTAATGGTATCTGACCAAAAGGAACAACCATTCTGACTTTCTATACAGAACTGCATATAAAATAGGTGCGTGACTCCTTATAATAAAAGCTCACAAATCAATAGGATAAATGCAATTTATTAGAGGCTTTAAATATCGTACACAGTGTTATACATCATTTATATCTCCTGCATTACATTGTTCTATCTTAGAGGACGGACTGTGATAACACGGCTATAACTTAAGCAGCGGAGAACATTCATTCAGAGATTGGATGTCTATAATCATCCAGTATGAAATGAAGCTGAGAATCTGATCTGAGAGGCAGAAGGTAGAAATAGAGCAGATAAATCAATATGTTTGTAGTACCTCTAGCTGGTTGTCAGTTGCAGGATCCAAGTTTCAATTTGGCTGAGCTGTGGTCAGTGTCATAAATATAGCTCCAGGCAAGGTATAATCTTCTGTTCCTCATTGAAAACCTACTTAACTTATTGGAACAAGAGAACTATTGGAGTGAAAAAACACTGAACTGGATAAATGTTCTGCAAGTGCAGATAAAGCTAAGATCCGATTCAGTGTTTGGTATCAAACTGTAATGGTTTCAGCTTGTTTTATTTATTTATTCCCCTCTCATAGCCATAAATGGGAATAGAAACAATAAAGCTGAGAGAAAATGTCACTATTTCTTCACTTGACTTACAACAAGAAAGTATTCTGAAACTACACAGCCAAACTCTTCTCACAGTGCCAGAGAAGGTAACAGAAGCAATGGACAAAATTCCAGTTTGGAAGGTCTGGGTTGGACATGAAGGCGCGCGCGCGCCTGTGTGTATGCGTGTGTGTGTATCTGAATACTATCAGAGCTTCTGGCTAGACTATTCCTATCAGAAAACATCACTGCTTGAAGAATGGTGAAAATAATTTACTACTGTGACACAGTCTCATTGGAAACATTCTGCAACTGCAAGTGGTCAACAAACCATCTTTCAGTTTACAGCTCTGATTCTCGACTGAAAATTTAATTTAAAGCGAGAGTGATTTGTGGGAATCATGGAACATAAGTAAAATGTTTTATCTTCTTATTACTGACAGGTCTTGGAGTAATCATAATTCTTCTCGCCACGATGGTAACCTCAATTACTGGGTTGTCAACTTCTGCAATAGCAACTAATGGGTTTGTCCGTGGAGGTAAAATCTTTAGGGTTAATAATGCTCTCAAGCCCAGAAAGATTTTTATGTACTATTTTCATATGAGGCAAACCAGAGGTCTTGATCTCTATAATAGCAAGAAGGACGATAAACCAAACGATACATCTAAAGGAAGTAGAAGGTAACAATTCTCACCAACCCTAATCACAATTTAGAGCATACTTGAGTTGTCACTTTTAATAAATCCCAGATTTCAGTTCAGTCTGTAAAGTACATTTCAGATGCTCCTGCCTAATGCTGATCGAGGAACGGCTTCTGGCTTTTCACTAACTTCTGTTCTTACCTTTCAGCAGGTCATTCCTATTCAGAGCATTTCAGGTTGGATGTCCTTGGACAAACTGAATATGAAGCATCACTTCCTTTTATTTTAAAGGCAGCTGATACTAGCTGATATGCATCAAATACCTTCCTGTATCATTCTTTTAAAAATATTTTATATTTCAGCTACT
This sequence comes from Nothura maculosa, assembly GCA_032353885.1. Taxonomy (NCBI): domain Eukaryota; kingdom Metazoa; phylum Chordata; class Aves; order Tinamiformes; family Tinamidae; genus Nothura; species Nothura maculosa. The sequence continues at coordinate 95,375 of JAUBOD010000031.1, read as the reverse complement.
CCTTGGAAGATGAGTAAACATTTTGGCTGGAAAACCAAAGCATATGTCAGGTATTTTATAAAGAAAAATTCTAGCGCATTTCAGGGCCTTGAAGGCATGACTGGTCTGTTCTAGCCTCTGTGCGTGGAAAACAGCAAGTTCTTACTACATCATTTAAGCAGAACAGGTACTTGAATACACTTGAATGTACTTTCTTTTTCGGATCTTTCAGGTCTCGGAGTCATAGTTATTGGTCTGAGTGTAGTAGTAACAACATTAACAGGTATCTCCATGTCTGCCATTTGCACTAATGGAGTAGTGAGAGGAGGTAAGTGAGTATGACTTCATGAAAAGTACAAAAATCTGGAGATTTGAATTAGGAAAAAAAAATCGGGGGTGGTCTTTCTCACTGGGTCCACCATAAATTTAAATGTATATAATCTTAAATGTTTCCTGACAACAAGCATTTACTGGCCTGACAACAAGTACTTCATCCCAGTGAAACAGGGTAAAATAATAATTGACAAAGCAATAAACTTCATTTATGGGGATATGCAAAGCAAGATTAAAGATTCACTGCATCACTTTGCAGAAGCTTTATCAATATATAGTACCTCTTTATATCAAACAACATGATTTTTCATGCTAACATTGGGATGGATCCAAGTAAGTACAGCTTGTCTACGGGTGAGCTTTTCTCTGCTATAGTATCAGGATTATTTAAGGGTCCAATTTTGCACACTAGAATATAGTAAAAAGACTGAAGGATGTTTAGAAAAGGTTCTGAAGGCAGAACCACCACAAAGCATTTTCCTTATCAGTTTGCTGTATTTATTCTTTAGCATTAATAAGAAAAATCTTGATTGCATTTACTAGGCAAAAAGCAGAAACTCCTGTGCTATTGTTATCTGAGTTACACAAGCTGCAACCGAGCATCTTAAACCGAGTCATTTATGTCTGCAGGTGGAGCTTACTATCTTATTTCAAGAAGTCTGGGCCCAGAGTTTGGTGGATCTATAGGACTGATCTTTGCCTTTGCAAATGCAGTGGCAGTCGCCATGTATGTAGTTGGATTTGCTGAAACAGTCGTAGAACTTCTTAAGGTAAATGTAGATAATTTGCAGTTCATGATTAAACTGGAGATTATTTTTATATTTAAATGATGTTTCTTTTTGCTGAGGATTCAGGGACATCATTAGCAGGGAACGAGGCTTTTCTAAAAAAAGCCACAGAGTGCTTCTCTCTTACCCCTCCTTTATGATAATTTTTCAAACATTTCAATGACAGCCTCAAAATTATAAAAGGAAATAAATCCCTAATCAGTCAGACAAGCCACCTAGCCACAAAAGGCTAACATGTAATATGAAAACTCAGGCTCATACACCTCTGAAACTGAGCAAGTTCTGACAACTCACTCTTTTCTATTTCAACTGGATACCTCCAGCTGGGTAAAATAGACTGGTCCTAATAACATTTCTTACGCTTTTCAGGAGAGTGATACGATCATGGTAGATGAGTCCAATGACATCAGAATAATAGGCACTATAACTGTTGTATGTCTTCTTGGCATCTCTGTTGCTGGCATGGAATGGGAAGCAAAGGTAAACCTTTAATATGTAAGCAAGCAGTATGTAGAACTACTTTACAAGATTTGAACATGAGGAATATTATACAACACTTGGAATTTTCAAAAGCCCTCTGCTTTAGGTTATACTTTTTTTTTTTTTTTTTAAAAAAAAAGCAATAGCAGTTTAACCGTTATACTCAATGAAAGCAAAATAACTCCATGGGCTTTCTTGCACATACACTGAAGAGGGAAGAGGAAGTCTGTGCTCCACAAATGCTTTAGGTATATTGATTTTTTATAATTCATGGCACCAGTTAGAGCCTTGGGTAAATGTTCCTTATTTTTGATGCAGTTATTTTGATGCATACCCTTATTTTTGATGCAGTTTGGCATAATAAACAATAGCAAAAACTAGTCTTACTACTGCACTCTCTCAAACTCAGTCCAATGAAAGGACAGCTCTATTCACTATTAATTCCTTAATCTCTAATGATTTCTGCTATTCTTTCACCTGTACAAAAGTTCAAATCTCTATTATCCTATTGGAAAAAATAGAGGACTGGAAATATTTTACAGAATGGAAGGCAGCTGGCAAAATCAAATCCAGAATAGCAACTCAATTTTTATATGCTGCTATGATAGAAAGTTAGAATCGTTTGTAAAAGAGGTCAGAAAGCCAATGAGATATTATAACCCCTGAAGCGACAATCCACCCCAACTAAACAAATTATTTAACAATATAAAATGCTTCATACTTGACATGCATTATGCATTAGCTATTTCATTTTACTTTTTCATGTAAAGGAAACTAACATAAAATTAAATGTTAACTACATGTTTCATAAATCTTCCTAGCAAAAACTATTTGTTATTGTCATGAGCTGATAGCAGGATGTCTTTTCAGCTATTTTGGTTCCTGGTGTTTTCTAGAACTGTCGAAACGTCATCTGTCATAAGAAGGAAGGAGCACCTATGAATCACCAAATATATAACCACCTCCACAATCATTGCAAAATAAACCAATCAGTAATATCTGTTTCTATTAACAGGCTCAAGTTATTCTTCTAGTTGTTTTACTCATTGCCATTGCAAACTTCTTCATTGGGACCATCATTCCTACCAACAATGAAAAGAAGGCAAGAGGCTTTTTTAATTATCAAGGTAAGTACTGCTGTCTATCACAAAAAAAAAAAAAAAAAAAAAAAAAGCAGCTCACACACTTCTCGCCCTCATAATGAGCTGAGGATCCCACTGAAAAAGGTTCCAAGAACATGATCTTCCAAATTTAAACAACCTTGTAAAGCACAGGAGCTAAAGTCCTTTTTAACATCTGTTTCAAGGGACTGAATTTATTCAGTCTTAGAGTTTCTCTCTGCTGCTGAGGCTGACGGCATGGTCAGCAGCAGCTTGAGTACTTCTCATACTGGCAGAGCACAGGCAGACTTTTGCACTGAGCTACATGCAAATGCTATAGTGACACTCCTGTCACTTCAATATGGATCTGCAGCTCTGATATGCAGACAGGCACATACTACTGGGGACTAGACTGAGAAATCAAATTCATTTTCCTTATGATATGAGACAGATTCAAATCCAGTCATCCATGATGAGAGAGACCAGCTTATTCACCTACTTCATTAAGTAATTTTGGAATCAAATCCCGGTGGTATGTTCCATTTTCATCTGTATTTTCAGCATCAATATTCGCAGAGAACTTTGGACCAGCTTTCAGAGACGGAGAAGGATTTTTCTCGGTGTTTGCCATTTTCTTCCCAGCTGCCACTGGCATTCTTGCAGGAGCCAATATCTCAGGAGATCTGGAAGTATGTATTTCTTTAACTTTATAGTACTAATTACATGGTGAGAAAGAACAAGAAAACAAATTATTAATCAACACTGTATTCAGTACTAAATCATGGCTAATTTTGGAAAGCAACACTCTTGCTTTTAAGTACTACTTTTTATTTAAAAACATCAATTTCATCTTGCCTCTTTTATTACAGTATGATTATTTACATTGTTTTCTACATTCAGATTTGGTGTTATATCATTTAATGTTTTAGCAACCTGCAATAATATAAAATTAATAGCTTGTTAGCTGCCTGTTATTTAGAGGAATTACCTGTGTAGCTCTTCTTTTCTTTTGGCTCTTCTTTTGCCAAATCTCCTGTATC
>JAUBOD010000031.1:80113-90253 GCA_032353885.1 Nothura maculosa | reverse complement strand
AGTGTGTTTAATTCAAAGAGTATTTAAAGATAAATTAACTCTGCATTCACCAAAGCATTTGGTAAAATGTTTCTATTGCATTGCTCCATGTCTACTACTTTGTAGTGTTTTTAGAAATATAATGGTGCGCTGGGCCACTGTAACTCCTCAGCTGTCAGAACCTAGTACTAAAAATAAAATATATTCCCCAAAAGAAGTGTCTCACACCTTGTCACCCCTAGCCAGTCAAATGAGGTTATCTGGCTTTATCATAGAATGCTCATTGAAGAGAAAGATACCTTAAGAATTCAACCAAAGATCTCATATTTTCATACTGGCACAGCACTCAAAAGCTCATCAGGATCCTACCAGCTCCAACAATCAGTTTCGCCCCTTCTCACACCGAGTTACCTGATTCATCTCCTTTGTTTTCAGGAATTGAGATTGCATTGGAATTCAAGCACAAGGATGAATTTGTAGAAACAGCTACTAATATAATCTGTGATGAATTCAATTTTTAATTAAAAAACACATTCTTCTTATACTCACTGAATCAGTCTCACATGATCTCCATCCTTTATCAAACAAAAATAATTATTTTGCCATTTATGGCAGTCTATGCAAAATACAAGTTCCCACAGCACACTTGCTTCTTTCATAAGCAATTTGAAAGAATCTGAGCAGACCAAGGGAACTGCTTCTCCCATTCCTCCTCTATAATTGCTTTGCTCTGGTAATTAGTAGCTTTAAAGCCAATGCTTCCAGGCTCCAGTTAACTATTGACTATGCTTAGATGCATTAGACAGGTTTAACAAAATTAATCAACGTCCCTCAAAGCCTAAAACATAAACTAAGAATTAAAAAGGCGTAAAATACGCAACTCCAAATTTCTTTTACATTTATTGCAAACACCTACACATTTGCTTCTGTAGCTGTTGTAATTCTGTACCAGCAGCCTGCTACAAAGCTCAGTGACACTAAGAATTAGTCTTACCAGTGACTTTAGCAGGTTTTGGAGCAGGTCATAAAATGGTAACGTCGCATTAGATAAATGTTTAATTGTGAATAGAATTTTAAAAGTTGTAAAAGTGAAGAAGCTTTAACCTTAACATTTAAGGTTAGTGTTTAACATTGCTGCATAAAGCTGTATGAAAACAGCACCTGAAGACATGCACACCAGAACTGAATAAAGGAAAGTTATCACCACCTGAGGTCAAAAGGTCTTTGCAGCTGAAGTGACTTTGCAATTATTTTTCAGCTCAATAAATCTTTGCCTCATTTAAAAATGATATTAACTATTAACATAGTTAAGTCATTCATCCATGATTCATATGACTCTCCAAATATATATTTTTCCATGAAATAATTACAGTATTTATTCCACATATATTTGATTAAAAAAAACTCAATAAATCAATTTAAGAAGAAATTTCACAACAGAATTGCTTTCTAGTCTAAACAAATATTTACTGAATTGTTAGATTAGTTGATATTAACAATTCCCTTTAAAATTACATAGATTAGTTGATATTAACAATTCCCTTTAAAATTACAATGCATATTGCAGATCTTTGAACCCTCACGTACGTAGCATGAACAGTGCTGATACTGCATTAAGTTCATCTAAGAAAATGTAATACAGCCTCACCAAAACATCTAAATTTGAAGCCAAAACAGTTAAAGGAACCATCCTGATGTTAAAACACTGCTAACAATTACTACTTCCTAATTACAAGGGTGCTGTCTTCTGTTCATGGTGATTATTTGCAATTATCTCGCTGCTAATGATCTAGTATCTAGTCTTGTCATCCACAAAGGCATGAGAGCTTAGCCTCATAAACTGCATTAATGCAGAAGAGTTTTACAGAGGAAGGGTTTATACCAAAGCCCTGCTCTTTTTGAAGACATGGAAGTATTAATGCTGAGCTAATACGGAAGCATTGGCTGTAGTCTAGGTCTCAAAGTGGTACCTGCACAGCTACTACCTGCTGCTGAGGAAAAGGCAGCATGTGGAATGAAAAACCCCACGGCCTGGAAGCAATGAGCAGGAACCCATCTGGCCCACTCTGTCAAAACACACAGTTTAGTTCAGTAACAGCTTAGGCATTAAATGACAAAGACTTTAAAATAAAGGCTGTTGTGAAATAAAAATAACTTGTTCTTGCAAAAATACACAGTTCAGAACTCTCTTGCTACTGTAATAGACAAGCACTGCTCCTGCAGGGCTCATGTTTTGCTGTGTTCTGGATATGAGCACTGTATCCCAGAACTGCTTCAGTCCCATTTACCTGTGAGGAACAGGAGGTATTAGCACTAATCTAAACACAAAATCTGCTGTCTAAAGCCATCTTCATATCGCAGTGTGGCAGTGCTAGCCAGTAAGCAAATGGCAGCAGGGTAAAGCTTGGGAACTAACAGAAGTTTGTGGTCACTCTTTTGTTTTAAGGATCCCCAAGGGGCAATACCCAAAGGAACAATGCTGGCCATTCTTATTACAACTATTGCTTATATAGGAGTTGCAATATGTGCAGGTAAGTAGTGAACATCTTTCATATCATATTTAATATAATGAAAACATTTTAAAGTCTGATATGCAGATGAATGATTAAATTCATCTCATATAGATTTATTAGGTAGTGAGATAGTTGTTTTATATTTAGTGTATTGAAAAAAAAAAGAAACAGATCTCTTGTTCCTAACTCACACTGGAAGCTCAGATGGCTTCTGCTTACTCTTCACTAGCCTTATTGAGCATTTGTGAGTGATAGGGTAACATATATATGTTGTATGTCACATGTCAAAGACAGAAGTCAACTGCCTCTCTGGAGGAAGGTGCACTAAGTCACAATTTACTGTGCAATATTAGAATGCCAAGTAACAAAATGGATGCAACCATAAAAAGAGATCAGTACTGAAGCTTTACCTCTGTTAGAGGAACATGGAATTAAAGCCTCATTATAAGGGTACAATAAATCTGTCAAGAAATAAGGGTTTTTCTTTTTCTGCATTAATAATGTTGCAAGAAATAGTGCTGCAAATGGCAATCTTCATTATGAGCAAATACCTCAGTACACTATATTCTCAGAGTATTCCCTTTTATAGGAAATGAATCTCAAATATTCTTGACTTCTGTGGTCTCTGTACTTTATGCAAAAGGCAGAGAGCTCAAGTCAAATTTAAGCTCAGGTCACTGCATTGTTTGGATCTAAATTTCCCCTGAAGTTTCAGTTGAAGCAGATTCTTCACTTGCTTTCTAAACCTGTGTTAATGTATTGTTCTAGTCTCAGAAGCAACACCTGCATTTCAGCCTTAGAACTGGCTGCTTTTCAATGCAGTAACAAAGTCAATGGAAAGAATCAAAGCATTGTAAGAATATTCTCCTGGTATCACAAGTATGAAGAATGATGATACACTGTTGTTTCTACAGCCTCCTGCGTTGTACGAGATGCTACTGGGAACGTCAACGACACAGTAGTGCCTGGAATGAGCTGTAATGGATCATCTGCCTGCACCCTGGGCTATGATTTTTCCAGATGCAGAAATCAGCCATGTGATTATGGGCTGATGAATAATTTCCAGGTTTTAATGAAATTATATACATAATCTGTGCAATGCATAAATGCCTAAATATAAACAAGCAAAAAACAACCAACTAGAACAGGATGTCCACTGTTACCTAAAGAGAGCCAAAAGCTACAGGAATAATCAAAGGGAAAAGTCTGCTGTGTTCCCAGTTAGCTTCCTACTACCTGTCAGGAACCTTCCCAGCCTTCTGTTAAGGCCTTTACTTCCTCTTTCAACAAGTATCACGCAGCAATATATTCAGTCTCTTATGTTCATAACAGGGACCTCAGGAACTCCTGCCAGATAAGTGACTCATCTGACTGTTCCTTACACGAGGGGATGATTTCACCTTAGGAGGGCTGCAGTCACTGTTAACAGTTTGTGCCATAGTATTGAAACCAGAATAATTCTTCTAGAAGAAAGGTATCCAAGAATACTGACCGTAAAATAAAGTGAAGAGGTCTTTCTCCTAGGCCAGAGGGAGACTATCTACCACTTTTATTCTTTGACATAAAGCTTAGGTAAAGCATCAAAGTAAAGTAGTTCTTCTGCAGTCTCATGACCACAGCTCACAGATGTCTTTTCAGTCACTCTGCTTCACACTCTACTAGAGGAACTCACCACTCACCTGCAGTTTCTTTTTAACTAGCCAGTTGTAGCCTTCAAAGTCTCTGGCTTTTTTTCCCAGCTGGCTCTGCTAAATGACAGGGCTGGCCCATGGCCTTTCAAGAATAAGCTGCCTGTCACAGGCTTTTCCGTCCTTCCTTGATAGTCTGCCAGCCTCACTCCCATCTCAGGCTGTCCAGACCCAGGGCAACCCTTAATATCAATGACCTCATGAAAGCCATCAATACAGTTCCAGCTCCTGAATTTATTCTTGATGGACTAAAGTTGGAAAAAAAAAATACATCTTCAGTTAATAACTGCCCAGGATTAAATAGTCTCTCTCCTGGAGCACTTCCCACCTAACAAGCATCTAGCAATCACATCCAACCACTTTAGCTTCCTATCTGGTGCTTGCTAAGTTATCAGTGTTTTCTTTTCAGTGGCTGCAGAAGTCTGATGGGACTGGACTTTGGTAACTGTGGTACTGCTGTCGTGACAGCACAATCAGGCATTTTTTTCTTTTCAGCCATAAAATAATAATAATAAAAAAGGAAAGTGCCTCCAATCACATTTAGCTATTTGCTGCTCTTTTCTGCAGTTTCCATTTTGCCTTACTGATGCAAGCTGACTATTCATCTCTCAAGCAGAGCCTGTTGCTCACAGCCACCGCAAGTAAAGGTGGTGGGATAACGCCGCAGAATACTCAATTCCCTCAGCAGACAGCTGAATATTTGTGTAAAAATTTGACAAAGCACCAGCTGCTTTCAACCAAAAGAAGAAAAATAGTATTTGCTTACCTCACAGTTGGTTTGTGGTGAATTGAATTTAGGACTGTGAAAAACTGAGAGACCATAGTAATAGGAAGCTTAAATGGGTCCATAGTCAAGAAATATATCCAAGTGCAAAGCTGACTACTCATTTTTTCTTTCTTCTCTCTGAAGGTGATGAGCATGGTGTCCGGCTTTGGTCCCCTTATCACTGCAGGCATCTTTTCTGCTACCCTCTCATCAGCTCTTGCATCTCTTGTTAGTGCACCCAAAGTTTTCCAGGTAAAGCAACAATCTAAATTTCTTAAAATTTTACTTTAAAGACATAATTTGTTTGAACTCCATGTGCTAAATGTGACACATATTCAAAGAGCACTTACATATTTGGGATGGAGATAGGGAAGTGGTACATAGAATGTTACTTCTCAGAAAGGAAGTGCTTATCACCCTTAATAACCATAATATGCCTTTGCTCAAAGCTCAGTGTTGCTCTATGTAACATCTGTCTGGGCTTGTTATAGACAGCCTCAAGGTTCCTCTCAAGATCACTTGCATCTCCTTAGAAAATGCCAGCCTGTGAGCTCTGGGATGCCAGGAGCCTGCAGAAGCCCTCCAGAGTGACCAGCTCCTCACACTCCTGTGCTGGTAGACGTGCTCAAAGAGATCTGGGCAGCGGCAGTGGGCACAGAGAGGGAACAGAGTGCATGGGATAGAAAGACAACTTACACACCTTACATAAGCTACTGAATTTGTGCTTCACTTACCTCCAATTCAGATTCTTCTTGACAACTTTTTTTTTAAAGCAATGAATTAGATGCCTGTGTTTCTATTTTCTGCTATATAAGAATATATTAGGATATCAGCAACTTATTGGAAGGCTTACACTCTGTAGCAGTAAACTTACTTGAAATACACTAACATGGATTTAACTTTTGTTCAGCAAAAGCTTAGCTTGTTGTCATTCACAGAGAGTGAATTTCTTATGCAAAACAAATAAAGTTCTGATTTGTCTACCAGGCTCTTTGCAAGGATAATGTCTACAAAGCACTTCACTTCTTTGCCAAAGGATATGGGAAGAACAACGAGCCCATCAGAGGATATGTTCTCACTTTCGTGATTGCTATGGCATTCATTTTGATTGGTTTGTATATAATTAAAACACCTGCCATGATCTGATCTTTTGAAATTATATAACCTAGTGTATTTATATAATTCTTTGCTTATGATAAGAAAAAATTCCATTCAGGTCAACTATGTGTCTAAGCACCCTCAAAGGGCTGACAGCAATTCCATCTGTCCCAAAGACTAGGGACTGTAGTAATGTCTTAATGCTGGGATAGCCTGACTTTCAGAAATGCCAAATAGGTGTAATTCCTGTTCACTTTGTTCAGAAAGGGCAATGCTTACAACCAGATCAAATTAGTTAATGTCACCTACTCTGAAAACGTTTTTTCTTGTTCATATGACATATAGCTCTGAGGTAATTGTGAGATAAGGACACACCACCTGCCAAGTCTTCCCCACAGCCAATTCCAAAGCAATTTCCAAATTGCTAGCACTGACGGTAAAACATCCCAGCTACCATATTCAGTGCACTATCACCACCGGCAGTAGTTTGGGACTGTGAGGATTTAAAAATCTTTTTTTTATTCCCCAAGATTTCAAATTTAAACTGTGAAACATTTATCAATAAATTAGTACAGTGGAGAGAATTTAGACTGCCACTTAAAAGGCAAAGCAACAGATTTTTACAATACATCTTTCAAGAAATCTGTCTTCTCTATTATACGTTTTTAAATCTGAAATCTGCAGTAGATCTACATTAATTGCCAATCTGTAGATTCACGGTATCAATCTAACCTTTCATTTGCACAAATGTCTGGCTTGTGTGTCTTGCAGCCGAGCTGAACACCATTGCTCCCATCATCTCCAATTTCTTCCTGGCTTCATATGCTCTGATTAATTTCTCCTGTTTTCATGCATCATATGCAAAATCTCCAGGTAAGTCTGTATTTCCAGTGATTTAGATTTGGCTTTACAACTTGATCTCAGCAAAGTTTTTTTCTGTTTGTCAAAGGAAGCTGCAATACCTGTAAAATAACTAAGCAATGTGATCTAAGGTCTGCTGCTCCCATTGAATATAATGGCATATTTTATTCTTCCCTCAAAGATAAAACTAATAGCTGCAGTTGCTGTATTCATTCTACACAGCTGTAGAACATGAAAAAAAAGACTTCGGAAGATCGCACTGGAGCGGGATAGCTGCTCCCCAAGATGCTTTCCTCCCACTATCGCCCAACATAGGTGGTTAAAAAATGCTGCTATCGCTGGCCATATAAAGTAAGGAAGTGTAGGTTGGTGGGGCCATTATGCCCTAATCCCCACTATGCACTGAAATTTGCAGAAAGTTAATATGAGGAATAACTGTGCTCAAAGTGACACTCCCCATCAACAAGTGCACAACGCAGAATCAGCAGAGCTCTGTACAGGCTTCACCACAGCAGAACTATCCCCCTCATCATCACAAATGAAAGGTTGAACCCAAACACCTGACGTAAATCAACTGAGCAACACTCTTTGGGTCAACAGGAAAGGCAATTTCCTACTGCCGTGAATCAATTATTCAACCCAGGCAGTGAAGAACACATTTTTGATTTCCAATACAAAGAACCTTGCACTGGTTGCATAAATGCCTACATCAACTGTTCTCTTATAGATCTGCATGGTGCCAGTTGTTCAGAGGGCAGAAAAGATGAGCACTTGTGCTAATTACCTGCACAGCTGAACAAATGCCTATCTGCTCTGCACTGCCTCAGAGCTGAGTAAAAATTACCTCTGCAGACCTCGTGTGTGTGCGCGCATCAGGCACAACGCTGCTGCTGCTTAACATTTCAGACAAAACCAGCCATTTTTCCCCTTTCTCATTTCCTTCAGCTGATTTCTGCCAGGTCAGTGACAGATTATCATAACTGCAAGACAGCAAAGTTCTTCACAGCAGGACCTTCCCATTCTCTCAATATAAAAATAATCCAAGAGAGCTTTGCTCAGCCTCCCCCTGTATCTTCAGTGGCCTTCCCTCTCAAAACAGCGTGTTCTGAAGAACACCTGGCAGAGACCTGCAAACCGTGGAGACTTGCTGCTTGCTTCATCATTTTAATTGCAAGCAGGGGAAGGATTCAGTACTACAGCTGAAGAGCAGCAGGAATAATATCTTTTTATGTCAATTGCAAATGTTTTATTTTTATTTTTCTGCAATGAGGCCAAACAAAGTTTAAAAGACAGCTGCACTTTAGGATATAATCTCCTCTCAGCAAGTGCTTAGCTCCTGCTAACAAGTTCTACACATATGCCTCCAAAGGACATGATAGCCTATTACGTGAAGCTGAAAGAAAACAGTTTCAGTTTTGAACTAGCGAGTTCCCATTTGGCAAAAATACATAAAAACTGGCTGGCTATTCAAAGCCAAAGCAATAGAAAAAGGACAATAGGGAAAGGCCTGTAAGACCCAGCACTCAATGTGTACAAGTCTGCAGCAGCCGTTGCGTGCAAGTGTCTGTTGACACCCACAGTGCCTTGGAGTTTGTACATACACCTCCCACCGCTGCTGACAGCGCCTGCAGCAAATTGCACACGGGTCTGGATGTGTGAAATCAGCAGATCACCACTTGCTCAACTGACTTTCTGCTCCTCCAACTTTCTCATTTAAACAGGTTGGAGGCCTGCATTCAGATACTACAACATGTGGGTGTCACTTTTTGGAGCCCTGTTGTGTTGTGCCGTCATGTTTGTCATCAACTGGTGGGCAGCTCTCATCACTTATGCCATTGAGCTCTTCTTATATATTTACGTAACATATAAGAAACCAGGTAAGGTCAGAAGACACTATTTGTGTTTTTGATACACTGCCACTTTGGACTTTATAGGCTTTCCTAAAGCTGTGTCTTAAAGAATACCCTAAATATGTTGCTTAAAGAATGAGACATTCCTCTACTCTGCAATGACTTTCTCTAAAGGGAAAGCCTAGAGAATCACAGAATCCCATTAAATCCCACTTTACATATCAATTAAGGCAATAGGCTGGTGTATTGTTACCTCTTCAGCAAGCCCTTCAAGGAGAGTCTGCAACTTCGTGTTTACCTGTTAGCACACAAATATATTCCCATAGATTAATTTGGACCTTTAACTGGGTACCACTTCTAACTTGTTTCCATCTACACATAAAACCTGAATTTTGGCATGCTCTTAGCTGGCTCATTCGAATGTTCACTCAGAATGGCAACCTGCTGCCTACTGTACAAGATCTGTTTGTATGTTTGTATTTGCACTATACAAACCAAATTATTGCGTTCTTATGAAGCGTGAGGAATGAAACATCTGCATCTATGAAGCATGAGAGAATATACTGTGCTTTGGCTCATAGGTAACTTGATTGCTGATCTTTGTAATAGATCATAGGGGAAAGCCTGTGATTTAACACGCCTATTTTATCTTTATTGTATGCAGATGTAAACTGGGGCTCTTCTGCACAGGCTCTTTACTACATTAATGCCTTAGACAGTGCACTAGCATTAACTACGGTGGAAGACCACGTGAAAAACTTCAGGTAAGATATCCAGCAAAAAACAGCATGGCTTTTTCAGAATAAAAGTAATATCCTATTATATGTAACCTTCTTTTTCCTTCTAACAGACCCCAGTGCATAGTCTTAACAGGAGCTCCCATGACCAGACCTGCTCTGCTGGATATTACACATACTTTCACAAAGAATAACGGCCTCTGCATCTGCTGTGAAGTGTATATGGTAAGGCCAGCTCCTCTCAATCTCAATCCTCAGCCCCAGTGGGTGCTGCAGATTTCCAGCATATTCCACTCTCACCAGGCACACTATGTGCCCGCTTGTGCTGACCAGCTCCTGGGCAGACCATGAAAGAGATTTGCATTAAGAATGAATTTTGTTATAACGTTTGACAAGAAAGCCACCACCTGATTCACAGCCTGCTGGTAGGCGCCTCATTGAGATGCATTTCAGAGTTCACAGTAGATGGAGCGACAAATGATAAAAATTTGAAAAACAGAAAGCATTACAAGGGAAGATTTTGTTTTTTAAATGGTCATATTGAGGCTGAATAAAATGAGGGAGGCAGAGTACGAGAGTCAAATTATGTAAGCTTAGTTTCCAGCTTTGTCACTGATTTGCAGTATTAGGCAACTACTTCAGCTCTAT
>JAUBOD010000031.1:54476-74607 GCA_032353885.1 Nothura maculosa | reverse complement strand
AAATAAAAGATATATTTTATATATATATATATATATATATATATATATACACACACACACACACACACACTATATATATATACATATATATATATAAAGATCCAAAAGTTTTTATCCATTTCCTTTTGCTAGTAGTAAAATTTGGCAAATTGTACAACAATTTGACAAGCTATGTACTTCTGAGTCTCCTTCTCATGACTCTTAAAGACACTGAAGATTAATGTTTTCTAGGAAAATTACATTTGTTGAATTCAGATCTGATAACCTTTACCTTATAGTTAAGGTTCTAGTTTCCACATTCTGTTCTGGATCTAACACTTTAGCAAACTCTTTATTTTTTCTAAGTGTTATTATAAATTGTAATTTGTCTTTAAAGTATGCTCAGATAGTTTGAGATAATATTTTGGAAAGAATACAACAATTAGAACACCAGTTCTAAGGTAAAGGCAAAACGTTATTCCTAAAAGGGTATCCATTCCACATTCTTCAGACTTCAGACACAGTTAATCTATTGAGTATCCTAAATCTGATAAGAAATTGATGTTATTATATTAGTGTAAGCATACAAACAACAGTGAATTCTCTTGATTTCAAGTTATTGAGCCATTTGAATGAGAGCCTGTCAGAAAAAAAATGCAAATAAACACTAATTTAGCAAAAATACATTTCTTTCCTCTAAAAATCATTTATAGTTGGGATGATTTAGAGCTAATCTTTCCATTTTCTGCTTGGGTATGGGCATGAAGGACATTCATGAAACGCAATCTCATTGCAAGTGTCTCCAGAACATTACTTCAGTTATCTTTTGCCATTATTTCTCATTTACAGTAAAAGCATGTGTGTGAACCTTATCAAGCAGTGTTTTAATATTGTTAGGCCTCAGGCTTGGGAAGAATGAAACCAAATACCTTGGTGATTGGATTTAAGAAGGACTGGAGAAATGCTACAGCTGCGCAAGTTGAGAACTATGTGGGCGTTATACAGTAAGTTACAGTTCAGCATGATTCTTTTCACTCCCCTTAGACTTGATGATAGCATTTCCATGCACTATATGATATACAGAAACTAAATAAGAAAATACCTAGAGATATAGATTCACAAGGCTTAGCTCTGTAGCAGAAGTTTCTACACATTAAAGAGCCTCCTTGGCTTCACACACCTAGCAAGATGTGCTCAGCAAACATCTGGCACTGTCAGAGCTCAAGTGACTTGAAATGCTACATAAAGAAGTTGCACTGCTGTCAGCAGGGCTTTTGCAGAACTGTATTTTATCA
Source organism: Nothura maculosa (assembly GCA_032353885.1). NCBI lineage: Eukaryota > Metazoa > Chordata > Aves > Tinamiformes > Tinamidae > Nothura > Nothura maculosa. Next base: position 73,333 of record JAUBOD010000031.1, on the reverse strand, counting down.
TTCTTTGCAGGCAAAAGCACAGAGAAAAACAACTCTAATGTACATACTTAGGGAATATGAGCACATCATGGAATTCTTCTTTTAAGTGAATGGGATAGAGCAAGAATCTCTTAAGATGTCGTGGGTGCCTAAGGCTCAGCAGCTCTGTGAGTTGGGATTTAGCTCGAAAAGAGTCTCTTAAAAACAGGCTTCTCAGATTCTTGTTGAAAATCTGCCTGCAAAGCCACAGCATGTTAAAGAACAAAAAAATTCATACCAACTTTTTCTCTGCTCAGAGAAGGTAGAATGGCAACCTATTTCTTAAAACATTGTCATAAAAAGAAGATCCATTTCACTGATAGTCTATTTGTTCCCTATGCATAAAGGCATTTTACCAGGAGCAGCCCCATACATGGCAATACTACTTGCCAGTAAGCACCAACACTTTTGCCATCTTCTCAAGTCATCTTTTATTGATTAATCTTCTTTCCTTTTCAGTGATACATTTGATTTTGAGCTTGGCATGATTATCGTCAGAATTAGCCAAGGATTTGATATATCTCAAGTCCTCCAGGTTCAAGGTATGTAGTGATCAACTAACAGAATTGTATTTAATACACATACTGGTTGCATGCTTAAGTATCTGTTTTTCTATCCATGTTTGAAAATGCACCATGTCTTCTTTAGAGATTCTGGGATCAAAGAAATTAAATTAAACATAAAGTGTTGAGAAGCTAGAAGTCAATATGCAATCTCTTTTTTCTTAAAGAAGTAATGAAATGGATATACAAAATTTCACTTACCAGCTAAAATGAGATAAAACAGCAAATGTCTAGAAAAGACTACTTCCCTCTCAGGAGAAGGAAGATTCAAAATGATCTCTTAGAAACATATTGTGGTATCTGGCATAGTTCCTAGACCTAAGGGAAGGCTAAATCTTCTACCATACCATGATAGTACATGTCTTGACACCAGGGATATGTGCTCTCTTTCTGGTGAAAAGGGAAAGGCATTCAGGTGACTGCATCTGAACAAGGGGCTTCTGAGACCTACATAACAACCATTGCCTTTGTTTTTCCTTTCCCCCCATGAGGACACAGGTGTCCCTGGGACCCTGGGAAGGGAATGACTCCAAATAAAACTTCCACCAGAACAATTATTAAGTTCTTCAGTAGGATAATCTTCCTACTTTCCCTTAAGTTTGAGCACTTGATGAGAGATCAACCTAAGCCTGGAGATTAAACCCTAGGTCTCATGCCCTCCCCTTTTAAAGAGACTTTTTAATGTACTATAAATGAATTGCATGAAATCCATAAACAAGGAGCATAGGCAGTAATAACAAAGAAGAACGGTGACTCTCTGCTGCCGCCTGCTGTAAATTTGCCTCCTGGTTCATCCATGAGACACCGGCTGCGCTCAGGTCTGTCAGGGAGAACACCTAGAAAGAACCCAAGAGTCCTGTACAACTAACTGAAATAAAAATTAACTTCTCATTAAAGAAGATTGATTATAAGATGGAGTAACCCCCCGCAAACAAATCACTTTTAGGATTAAAAGACTTCAGAAACTCCTTTAAAATAAGGGTCACTGCATATTTACCTGGCAAACTCTCTAGTAGCTTGATTTGCATGGAGAACTACAGTTCAATACTATATGGATTTAAGAAAAAATTCAAACTGATCTTGGCCTTCTTTACCTCTTGGTGTTACCTCAAGGAGAAATGCCTCCTTCTTTATATGCTACATAAAGTCAGAATCTCTCTGACACGTGGAAGGATCATTGTACTGCTTAAGAGAGAAACTGGAATTTTGGTTTTAAAAAGCTATTTAGTGGTTCATCTCTAACCATCAGAAGCACCTGTTTGTCAATCTGGATTCCAAGTAAAAGATACAATATTAGTTTAGTGCCAACAGGACTAATGAAGAGCAAATGAGTGGAGTTTTTTGGGTGTTTTTGTTTGTTTTTAAACACAGTTTCCTGAATGAATTTACCTTACTCTTAATCCATGTCTCAAATAAAATATTCCTTTCCAATAAAGGTTTCAGTGGGCATTAATTACTCTAATTAGTTGCTGAGCTTAATCTATTCCTTAATAATATATGGTCTCTTTTTTTCCCCTTAGGAAAAGGCTAACATTGCCAAGATTTGCTCATTTGTATTGGTGAATTTGCAGAACTGTTTAGCTAAATCTTATGTCTTTGTGGCAAATACTGAAAAAAATTAAAAAGCACTAAAATAATTGTGCATAGAAGCTGATCATATATTCAGTGTCCTTATTAATTTCTAAGGATTATGAAGTCTAGAGAGCAAGAAACAATAGTCAAGAAAATCATGTGCTTTGCTCATAAATTAAAGGTCTGGTACACTGCCAATGGATGTCAAAGAGCAGATGTCACAGACTTCAAAGGTAGCAGCAGGTGCCCTAAGGAAAGAGCTTAATAGATCAGCTTCTTGCTTTAGGAAAGTAGATTTCCTGAAGTGCTTTCATACACTTGGGGGGAAAAAAAAAGTAAAATCTGATATAAATATAAAATACAGTAATTCTTCCCCATCTAATCTAAGAAAAGGGAAGTCCCATAGCAGCTGGACCAGCACTTTGGAACATGCCATTGCTGCTTTTTATCTAGCAGTTTTTAACAAAAAAGCATTTACAAGTTTTTCTCCCAGCAGTTTTACATTGGGTGCTAAGTGCCACAACAGCAATTACAACATCATCATTATTTCAATAAGTGACTGAGTTTAAAATAGCAAGTGATGTGTCATCACCTCCCTTATTTTCTTCCCAATATACAGAAGAATTAGAGAAGCTGGAACAAGAAAGATTGGCACTAGAAGCTGCCATTAAAGATAATGAATTTGAAGAAGGAAACCATGGTTTCTGTGGATTCTTGAGAAAAGCCACCAAGTTCAGCATCTCAAAGCAAGAAACAAAAAAGGGTAAGTGCCAACATAAGAACTCTTTCCCCAACGCTTAGATTCATCATCATTCTCAAATACACAAACTGGCTTCTGATTCTGAGCCAAAGCCCCAGAGCTACACAAAAGCTTCTGGAACAGGAGCTAACCCTGTACATACCTGCCTTAGATGACCAGAAATTTGTAATGCAGCATAGAGCGAGTGTCCTCTGCTGGCAGAAGATGTATGACAGAATTATTTCCTCTCATTTATTAGATGAGGTTTACAATCCTGCTCTTATTCTGAAATCTGTCAAAAATAGCATGTGTTTATTTAGGTTAGATGGACACAGAAAAAGTCTTTTATTCATATATAGGGCATTTCCTTTTTTCTATGCAGGCTTTCCCCCTCATCTGCTTTAAAATAATGTATCAGGACATATACATCCTGAGGATACAATGCTCAGGGAACAATCCATCTCACTTTATTCAATAATCATACAAAACAGCATCCAGATGCTTGAAATCAAGACAGCTCTAGGTTCCTAGCAGGATTTCATTAAAAAAAAAAAAAGGAGTAGAAGTACTAAATACACATACAGCTTGCTGTAAAATAATTAAGATATAACCTAAAGATACTAAACATACAGGTGATGGAATAAAAAAAATACACGTTCATAGAGTGAAGTGACATAGAAGTATATATGGAGTTAAAGGTTGCTAGGCTGTAACGATGATGACCCACCTGAAGCCATGTTTGTACAATGACAAATATTTTCAGAATTTTCACCTGCAGAGACCATTACATCTAGCTGTGCATACAACTCCCACAGGTATCAAGAAGATCTACAGACTGGAAACATAAATGTTATTCTTTACTTGGGAGACTTCAGTTCATTTTTGCAGGTTTCAGTAGAATATACTTTTTATAACAAATACCAGAAAAAGTGCATTCCTGCTTCAACTATCTTTTCGACTTAGTTCAGAAAGGCATAAAGGAAACACATATTGCACACTTCGGCTCCATATATGAGACAGATGATATTAATAAATATTCCTGACATTTATTCCTGCTATGGAATAAATATCCATTTTGCTTACACATTTATCCTCCCCAGAGTTGCTGCATCGTCCAGCAGAGATGCTAGGACTGCCGAAAGGAGCCGGTAACTGTTTTCGAACCATCTCGCCTGCACTCTAGGAATACTGGAAAACTGAACAAAGCATTTTCAGAACTTAGCAGATCAGAGCAAAACCTCTAGAGAAGCCTGTCTGCTCCACTTTAAACACTGCTCTGACACGGTCTCTTTGAAATCATTGAAAGAAAAGCAGTAATAAAGCCACAGGCTTCAAAAGATGGAATGGAAGATGATACTGTTAGCACGTTGGCAAGAATGTACATTTTAAAGCCAGTCAAGCAAATAGCAAGAAGCAAAGTACATTTTCAGTTAGCACAAAGACCCTCCCAAGCACAGGGCAGCTGCCACATCTGCTTATGTTTTCTGTCTTCTACTTTAGCTGCACTTGTGTTCTCTCTGTTCCTCATCGGCTTTGCCTGCCACAAGGCACATTTTAGGGCCTTTTGTATTCACAAACCTATCTGTTGTAAAGTATAAACATAAATTGATATTTACTTCTTAAAAAAAAAAAAAAAAAAACACACAAAAAAACCCTATCAATCACATGCTTACTTTCTGGTTTCTTATGTTTCAGTGAATTCTAAGTTTATTACTAAGATCCAGAGAATGGATATGACATAACTCATATATAATTCAATTAACAACATAGTATTACACAAGCTCAGGAGCTTTAGTTCCTGTTGAAATCGAGTATACTGGTGAGTTACAGGTCCACTGCATCTGCACAGGAAGTTTTGCAGATTCAGTGTATAAAAAAATATGCCAGAAACAAGTCAGGCCCTATACCTTCAATAGCTTGTTTAAAATTATACCCAAAAGAGAGGCCTTAAAGCAAACATTTACACACCTGCTGAATTTTAAACATATCAGCCAATCTGGCTCCTGTAAGCAAATGGAAACACATACAGAACTGCTTACAGATTCAAGGTTTCAATTAATTCAATACAATTAACAATGGTGAATATCACACAAATCTCCTAGGTTATGGAAATTCTCCATTTTTTAATGTGATATAGGTAAACTCATAAGCATATTGTTTCCCCCTAAGTAAGAGGAAAATATAATAAGATTAGACAACATTTCATTAGTCTTTACTCCATTTGGTATCTGTAATCCTCCTCACATCCCCTTAACACGGGAACAGGGAATTGGGGAGATTTTCTTGATGCTTTATGCTCTACCTGTCTCCCTGTTGCTTCACTTCCTAGTGACCCTTCTTATTTTTCTTTTTCCACCTTGCAGAGAGCACCATTAACACAATACAGTCAATGCATGTGGGCGAATTCAACCAGAAGCTGCTAGAAGCCAGTACTCAATTTAAAAAGAAGCAAGGAAAAGGTACAATTGATGTTTGGTGGCTGTTTGATGATGGAGGTAAGGAATTCATCTAGAGAAAGACTTCTGTGCTATTAAATGCAAAAAAAATGTACTTAGCAACTTGCATAAAACCACTGGCATTCAGATTACGTAGTTATCTATATACATGCCAAATATTTGAAGATAAAATTTATAGTCAATGCTGCTCATGTGAAGGATGGAGTTTTCTGGTTTTGTTTTTACCAAGCATTGCACTTATTTAATCTCCCTGTAATGTTGTATTTTTTTTCAGGTCTAACAATCCTAATTCCTTATATTCTAACTATCAGGAAGAAGTGGAAAAGTTGCAAATTAAGGATCTTTACTGGAGGAAAAGTCAATAGGATTGAAGAAGAAAAATTAGTGTAAATATAATTATTTTCACTTACTGTTTAAAGAGTTTGAATTAATGTTGAATATAAGGCATGTATAGCAGAATGCTGGGAATTCTCTGCACAATTAGCTTGTACTGTGAACAGTATTAAAAAAACATACTTCATAAAAGTGCTGAACTCATAGCATGGCCTTCAAGGATCAGTGTAAATGGTTATTAGCATAGGAAGTTCATATTCAACAAATTTTCTCATTAATAGCTCATATTCTCTTCTCTGAGAAGAGGGCTCTGCAGTCTTTAATGGAAATACCATTAGTTTTATGGGATTTACACACGACTGCCCAGTTAACAGAAAATAAAACTGCACATGAAGCTTCAGATGTACATACCATTAGACAGAGAGGCCATATAAATGTGATTAACACTGATAAACTTTAAATAATTTAAGACCAAGTTGTTTTTACTTACCTTTTCTCAAGTCTTTATTTCTTATTCATTATTTGCCTTTAAAAAATGCTACTAAAAGCATATTATCATCATCAATATACATATATAGGAACTTTTCTTCCAAAGCACTGTGGAAACATAGGCAGCTTGGTATGGCACTCAGGAACTGCTTAACTATGCAGTAAGTCAAAAACAATGTATCTAATTAAACTTAAGTGGAAAACACCCAAGAAGGGTACAAAGACAGGAATCAGAATTTAGCCCATACCAAGAGGATTACAATATAACGCTTCACAGCTTTCCACAGGGAAGCTTTTGTGAACTTGTGCTTTCACATAAAACAAAGCTGATGCATACTCTTATGGTACAGACTGTGAGTGGACTATCCTGAATTTCCCCCACGTAAGTAGAGAGATTTAGCAGATTCCATACAAACCACTCCTCTGGTTAAATACAGCTGTGCAGCTCCTCCAGGGGCTGAATGGAAGTGCCCTCCACTCCTAAACCTGTCCATGCTTGGCCGTTTCAGAACAGCAGCTGCCTCCTACATCTGATCCAAGTCTGGAGTTTGGGCACAAGGCATTGAATTTCCCCTAGAAAACAAGTTCTAACATCAAATAAGATTGTTTTTTAAAGCACAGATCTTTATGTATGCACTTGCAGTATCCAAACACACTTTTTCTACAAAAGTCAAATTCTAATCCTAAGTGATCTATTTTGCCAATATGATCTAGCATATCACAAGAAAAACAAAACATATGTTTTAACTTAAATATTAGTTTTCTTCAGCAGAATATTCTATCATACACAGCAGACAAATCCGGAGGGCATTTAGCTATTCTGTTTCCTAGTCAGACAAGAATATGCAAGTACAATTCCACTCATTGTATTCACCAATTTGCCAAGAAATAAAATTAATGTGCACTTTTGCTTATGTGTAAATTCCCCATATTAAAACCTTCCCACAAAAGCAAAGACACTGTTGCTCTTGGTATTCAAAATAGGTATTGTCTCAAAAAACTTCAGGATTTATACAAAAATTGCATTCTAATTAATTTTCAAGTCATAAACAAAAATGATTTTCTATTATAGTTTGCTCCTAGGAAGTTTCTGATCTTTCCAAATTACAGCGTTTACATACCAAAAAACACAAATCCCAAGCATCATTCAAACAAATGCAGAACTGACCTACCGTCTGCAATTTGAGCACAAAACTCTAAAGCATTCCTTTTGACCATTGGTTAAGAGTAAAGCTTGGAAAAAAATATCTAAGTTCACACATAAGACTGAATTAATATAAATTCATAAAGGAGAAAAAAAGGTTGCATATTACCCCTGAACTTTCTGGATTAAATTTTCTCCAACGCACACACTATCAGTGTACATACTCTGTGCATAACATTTATGTAACCACAGAAACCTTCATTAAGTGTTGGGAAGTTCTGTCCCATAGTATTTTCATACATTTAACACATTCCTTCATATTTCAAGCCTTAGCAAATATTTGATCAAAGTACTTTCCTTCCTAAAATGTAAACACCATGCCCTCTGTCAATTTATTTCTTTTTTTTTGTGGTTTCACTGATCCTCAGTTAAATGACTTATACCGCAGCAAACTGGTGGTGGAATTGGAAACCGAAACATTAAAGCATTTGAAGTAATTTGTCATATAGTTAATGACAGAATTGCATTTGATATCTTAACTCATTTATGAGCGCTCTTTGATTCAAGGCACTCAAAAAGATAGTGATAAAATGATATCTCTTGTTTTCAGGATGGCTTCACTCCTAAGTAAATTCAGGATAAAATTTGCTGACATTAATATTGTTTGTGATATCAACATGAAGCCCAGCAAAGAGAGGTAAGAAACATTACCAAAATCTATTATCTAGCAGCAGTCCTTTATCAGCAGCTTATGTTAATCATTAAAAAAGACAGAAAAAAAAAGATAACAATACAGCAATTTCATTGCAATTATTTTTCAAGAATCTAAAGCAGGGATTTTTTTTAAGCACAATTCAAAGGATATTAACAATTGGTACTCTTTCCTTTATATTGGAATGATAAGATTTAATTTTCATATAAAGACTAATTAGACACCACAGTTAGGAGTCATAAATTTTATGGACATCATTATATGATGGCTTTTAACATCAATTTAGGTAGCAATAGCCTTCATTTCACCATACTGTTCAGCTACTGTTCTTTCATAGACCTGCTAACTCAGCCAACTTGCTCTTCTGGGTTTTATTACACCAGACATTTAGAAACTTGACATTTTTCAGATCCAACACATGCCCCTTCCCCATGAGAGCAATACTTGAGCACTCTCCTACCACTCAAATATAATGAAAGCCGAAAGGCATATTTTTAAAAGTTAACTTATTTACAGAATAAATGCTCCTAGTGAGGAAGTAAGATAGTACTCCATCTCCAAGCACATAATATACTTTCAGATCCATGTCACTATTAAACATTTTGCTTTTCACAGCATATTGAAGTCTGGCCTTCACGGTTTCCTCCTTGCTTTTAGGACTTGTATTTTGAAGATATTACTTTAAGTGATATCTTCCACACACGACACAAAAGGCTCTTGTTTCAAAACCTATTGTAAAGCAGCACTGTGTGGCAGGCAAATGTACCTTCTCTCTTTTGCTAAAATGAGTGAGAAGTACACCCTCATCTCTGGACTTCTGTTTCTGTGCAATGTATACACTGCATATTATTCAAAATCTCCAAGATTACCTGGTTGCAAAAATTCAGTTTCATAGAAATAGACCATTTCTGCTTTATTTACAAAAAAGTATGTAGCACATGTAGCACTTGGATCTGGGAGCAGCTGAATCCTAATGCAATTCACAGAGAGCAATAGCTCTTGTTCTTAAAGACATGTTCTTGCTTTGGTATATGCTTCTATATTATCCTCTACCCTATCTCACTCAATATCTGCAGGTACCGCAGCAAAGGGCTTCTTCAGCACAGCACTGCAACCACAGGCTACTCTTTAGTGTAGCTCTCTTTCTCCCTTGTAACTCTAAGGCCAGCAATAGAGTCAGTGGCACTTCTATAATGTGTTGGGAGATTTTCAGCTAGGAGATACAATTTAAAACACAATTGTTATTATATAACTGCAAATAGCTGAAGCCCACATTTTTTTATTAATCTGCTTCTGATTCTTCAGTTAAATACAAAGAATTGTACAAAATGATTCATTCCTTTGTTCCTCCAGTACTAAGCAAGTATTTCACAATGCAAACTGCTGAAAGAAACGTACACGAATTAAAAATCAGAACAGAGTTTGCATTTGGCATTAACATAAAAAGCAAGCACATTTGCCACATCAGCACTGTCAGAACAAGTGAATATTGTGACCAGACATTTGCCCGACCACTGTTTTCTCCCAGATGGCATACATTTATTTCACTAAGCAGATTATTGCTGTCTTACATATGGAGAATGCAGGAAGCTGGCAGCTTTGCAACAGCAATGCAAAAGGCTGCATATCACCATTTTTAACCCTGTTCCTGACTTGCTGGCCACACAGCAAAGTCTGACCAGTACCCAGGCCTCCCACTTCCCTTTCCAGACACCTATCAATACAAAGAGCTAAAACAAACAAACCTCCCACAGCTGTAATGGGCCAAATGCTGCCTCTACCCTCATGTAATCTCAACATAGTAAAGTGGTACAGGCATAACTTAGGGCACAATGCAGTTCAGAACAATGAAAGATTTTGCATATTTTTCAGTTACAGTTCTGCAGTCAACAGGGCCTGCCATACACAGAACCTCTCTGAAATAGTAAGTTTATGTTCTGCAGTAAGGTCTCCTTTGTAATTCCTATTTCAGCTGGAAATTCTTTGAAGAGATGATTGAACCATATCGCCTCCATGAAAGCTGCAAAGATATAACAACTGCTGAGAAATTAAAGCGAGAGACTCCATGGAAAATCACAGATGCAGAGCTGGAAGCATTCAAGGAGAAGGTAATGCCTTGCATACCTTTTCACACTCATTCCTTTTCTTATGATGCAGACTACATGTTTGCAGCAATTAGTAAGGAAGTGGGAAATCAGATACAGATTTAGACATAGATGACACTATGAACATACCTGATATTCAGAAACAAGGATTTTTATTGTAAATACTCCATAGGTGTAGTATGACTGTCTTATTCAGCACTGTGTATGACCTCACTTGGAGCACTCTATAGGCATTTTTGTGTTATTTTCCAGCGATGAGAGAAAGCTCACCCCACATTCAGAGGCAGATAAACACAGCTCTGTAAGACACTACAGATCATTGCACTGAGCTTGTTCTGTTCTGCTTTATTAAATTGCTTCACTGTTTTAGAACTTGAAATCTTTAAAAGGGAGGCTTAGACTTATCCATCCATGCACCCCCGAACAATTTTTTATGCAATAATAAACATATACTAGGAAAACACTAAAGGATTGCTAAATGGAATGAAATAATGGAGGATTTTAGCTGCAACAGCAACTTCAAGAGCTTGGATCTATACTTCAAGACAAAACCCAAATTCTGGTATCTAAAAGTGCAACTACAGTTCCAATATTCAGTACCTTAGGAAATTTAGAGATGAATCCAGACCCTATGATTGTCTCTCTAAATTTATCTAAAGTGGGGATTTAATAGATTCTTACTTGGAAGGCAGAGCTAAGTCTGAATCTGCCTACAATGTAAAAGCTCAACCTGCAGTTTGGAGGCACTCTGAGGTTGATGTTGCCTGATCCACACGATGAATTAGAGCCCAGGCTTCTCTCTAGTTTTCTTGCCAGCTGCCTTTTCAGCAGAGCTGTGAAGCCATCATCATCAGCAGGCCAGTACCAACGCAATACTGAGAACCATTCCTACAGTGCTGCCCGGAAGACACAAGTCCTGCAAGTCACAGAAAATTAATCTAGAGACTTTTATGGTTTTAATAATGGTTATGGTTCTAATTTATGGTTTCTGTTGGATTAACCCAAGTACAGTGATTGTGTAGTAATCACTACTTTAGTAGTTATCTCTACTTTATGGTGCTGGTAACTGCCTTGGTACAGCAAGGATTGAGTCAAAGCTCTGAGGTGCCAGAGGTTACAACCTGCCATATTAACATAAGCTGATATCAATGGTGATTTGAGATAACACCATGTCACAGACTCTAGCAGTCACGGAGCAGACTGCCAGCTCACTGCATCAGGTTTTCTACAGATTTAACAAACAGAAAGGGGCACAGCTGAAGGCACCAACTCAAACCACTCTTCAACATAAATCATTAAAATCTGAGAACAAGATTACTTATACCAGCCTAAAATAAGATGAAAATATACAACCAGATATACACAGTCATGTACAAAAGTAGCAAGGATATAACAAGAAATAAATACATCTTTAGCTTGGTCTTGTCCACATCCACAATTAAAGAAGCAGGGGGAAGAAAACAAACAACAAACTCCAATAAATAATACCAATAAACACAACAAAATAAACACAATAGAAAAAAAAAAACACACTCCTCTCAAAAAAAAAATCCCCAAAACAAAATTTAAAAAAATATATTTTTATTACATGCCCAGAAAGGTGCATCCCTCCTCAGTACGAAGTCATTCCAGGAACTTGGCAAGCTCCACTAGAACACATTTAGAAGTCAAGAGAAATTAAGTAGCACCATCAGAAGGGTGATGTTATAGGGTGACTCTCACGAGATAACTCAAAAAAATTACGAGGATTCATACTTATATAACAGAGGGTTAAAATTAAACAAGATCTTCTTTAACGAAAGAAAACTCTTTAAAAGTCTGACTGGGAAAAGGGCAGCTTTTTCCCTTCTCCAGTAAATGTACACAATCTGGCACACAGCTATAACCCATGCTGCAAAATGCATGCTACTCTGTCCTGCTCTTTTGTTCTCTGTGACTCGTGTTACATTTTTAAAGTTTGGAGTGGCTGAGCAGGACTGTAAAGTAATCTTGACTGAATCTCAAAGTAACTGACATTTATGCAAATTGTTACAGCCCATATAAGCAGATTATATATAAAGCAGCTAATTCTTTTACTTTGTAATACATGGAGACCTCCCTGACTTTTGATTAAGAGAAAAATTTCTGCTAGGTGGCAAGGTGGCTACTTACATACTGCTGTACAGCCCTAGTGGCACAGCAGCTGGACACCACCAAATTAGATAAATGTATTAACTGCCATCAACACATAGCACAAGAATTAGCAAGCAGCTCCCAAGCCACTATACTCCACAGCCAATAAATACTGAAAAAAACACCTGAGCCAGTCCTGGCCCTGTGCCAATACCTTCATTCCCAGGAAATCTTACATAGCTGTCAACAATTCTGGTCCTCAGGTAGCAACAACATTGAATAAGCCACATGCCCTAGACAGTCTCATGTTTTGCTGTCTCTATCACTTCTGTCCACAGAGCCCTCCTGGCTTCCAGGGATGCCAGAACAGCAGCAGAAAGTCTTGTGGATAGAGGGGAGGCTCAGCAGGACAGACTGCTGATCTAACTGCTCTTTTTGTTTTTGGTTTAAAAACAGAGTTACCGACAAGTCCGTTTGAACGAACTCTTACAAGAACACTCCAGGGCTGCTAACCTGATTGTCCTGTAAGTTACACAATTTTTATTTTGACTCAGAGAATCATCTCTGGCTTGTAGAGACTTCTGGAAAGACTAACAGAAAGCCATGTTTTCAGAGAGCAAAAATAACCTTGTGCTTGCGAGAAAAAATAACCTAATTTAAGCATCTTTTGAGGAGGTAAATCTGCACTGATGGTTCTCTGGACTGTGTTGAATATGAATCTTACCTAATAGCTCCTCATAGCTTAAAGCAAAGTTCTACACATGAAAATGTGTTCAAAACATTTACACATCCAGCTCTAAATTTTGTATTATGCCTGCTTACTTACCTGCCAAAACCCCACATTTTCCTTTCATTTCACGTATCTAAAAAAAAAAAAAAAAGATCAAAGTTAGAGAAAGGATTCTTTTTGTTCGCACATCACTGAGTGTTTAGTCAAATGAACTTGAATATGTAAAAGTGAATAAGGATAATGCAACCACATAAAGAAAAAAATCAGTCACCAAGAAACAAAATACTCATCATTTTCAGAATCAATTTTGATAGAGCCATATTTCTCATATCCAACCTGAATAAGTCAGTATTTGTGCCGCACAGATAAACCTCTTCAGCTCTATTACCTCAGTCTATCACATAATGTTTACAGCAAATGGAAGCGGAGTATAAAACTCTCATCTTGGAGTAATTATACATGAAGAAATGAGCTCATGGACTGCCTAATTTTGCATGTGCTATATTTTTCTTCTCTGTTTTTTACTGTTTTATCCACGAGGTTTATGGTTCTGAAGCTGAAAATGCTTCTTTACCTATTTAAGGTTCCTATCACAAGGGCTCTATGGATTAGAGTACATTAATCAGGTTATGGTATTAGTCAGGTGCCCAAATTTTGCAAGATTAAGGCCTAATGGTACCTTTGTATTTTACAAGATTAATAGTCATATAGCCTAATCAAAAATATTTAGTCTGGTAACAAACAGTTGAAGTTTTCTACTTAATAATTAGTAAAATGTATACTATAAGGAGCACCAGTCTGTTTAGAATAGTAATTTTATTTCTCTCTCTCTTGGAACAGGAGTCTCCCAGTGGCAAGAAAAGCAGTAGTGTCTGACCACCTATATATGGCTTGGCTAGAAATTCTCTCGAAGAACCTCCCTCCAGTCTTAATGGTTAGGGGCAACCACAAAAATGTACTGACTTTCTATTCTTAGTGAGATTTATGAATGTAGAGAATCCCAGGCTTGATTTCAACACATACGTCTTAATGACAATGCTTTAAGGACACACATATCCAAAACAGATCCAGAATTTGATCTAGTAACAGATTTTTCAAAAATCCAAGGCAGAACACAATGGGGAGTTACACAGGAAAATGCAATTGGCCTCTACTTGCCCCGCATACACTAGGATAGGCAAAAGAAGAAAAATCAGGTATCCTGTGTCTCAAGCCTGACAGTACTTTAAAAGTCACAAACAAGAAACCACACACATTTTATATGATTTAAAAAATGCACTACATTTTATGCAATCTAAAAATCCTTTCAACATTTATCTTAGCCAAAAATAGCAGCCACAATACAAAAAGCATTAAATTTGTAAGTATTTCATTCATCCTGCATCGCCAAAATTCTTAATAGACATAGAAGAGGATTAAGATACATTTTACCCACTTGAGAGAAAAACACCTGCACGGTATCTATCCAGTCAAAACCTTACATGTATTTCAAGTAGAATACTTGCAGTGCTGTTTAATTACAGCAATGCCAAATCACTATCTATGCTAAAAGCATATGCTTTATCAAAATTATATTCCTAATTTATGTTTACTCTAATGCTTGCTAATCTGACAAACAGAAAAGTTCTGTATAACAAAAATAAAGATTCTATGCGATAAGAGTCAATAATGAGTTTTTAAGCTCTAGTATAGAGTGGAATTAAATGTACGATTGTAATAATTAAATTCAGTAAGTAAATTTCAAGGAGGAAAAAATCAGTGAAATACTAAATATACTGACAATTATTGCTACAAATGTTATAGATCAATATAACCTGAAATTACAAATTAAGGTTCATATATATATACAGACACACATAGTGATTCATATAAGTGATTACAAAATATAACAAACTTCATGTTCAGTCAGGTTGAATGCCTATTTTTGCTAATTTATACAGATTATTTCCCATTTCTCTTATTTTTAGACTAATGTTTGTAATATACTAATTTGAAATAAAGGAAATCCACTAAGATGTGCAATTTTTCCATTCTCTATCCTCCAATATTAAAGTACTGTATTATTTCAGCTGCCAATAAAAGTAACTTATCTTTTTAATGGAGAAAATTTATCGTACGTGTATTATTTAAGTAAGAGATCATTAAGAGTTATAGCTAGTTTAGTCACTGAAGCTCTGCAAATAATCAAAGAAACTAACAAAACTTAAGCTCTAGTAAAGCCAGGTGTCCCCAAATCTAACAAAATATTGAGAGCATATCTCACATTGCTTAAATTATGGGAATTGCTCTTCTCCAAAAAATACAGAATATTGTATACTCTTATTTTCCCAAGTTCAACAGCAGCAATTCAGCAAAATACGGTAATACAGCCCAATAACTGTTTTTATAATAATAACAGTTTTTTTCATCTATTTAAAGAAATATATAAAATATGGGTATTTCTTATAATATTCTCCTTTCACTCTTCCTTTCATTTACAACAAGGTTGAAGGATGAGTCACTTCAAGACACAGACACATGGGTTTCCTAGGTATGCTAGGATTCCTGCACTGCTTCAAATACAGGAAACCTCTAATTCTTCATTAGGAAGATGGAGATTATTCTAACACTGTAGTGAGCTGTGTACAGTCCATGCTGCCAAATCCTCCTTTCTCTATGGAACTTCCATCTTGCTTGAGACACCAAACAGGAACACGGTGCAAGTGCTACCTAGTCTGTGGAACAAGAGAGTCTTCCAGGGTGGCTCTAACCAGGCCATCTGTAGGTGCCTCTCACCAAACTACATGGAAGGAACTGGGACTATTATGAATCTTCACATAGCCCCTGAATTATGCACATAACGTTATAAATGAACATATGACAGTGAGGATTTTTTTTCCTAAACATGCTCAAATCCTATTGTTCTCAGCCTACAAGTATGATTGTCTCAAAATTGCTTCAGGGACCCACACCAATTTAAAAAGAAAAAATGCAAAATATTAACTATCAGTGGCATTTTAAATGCTATTTACATTTTTCTTTTGCAAGCACATCGTAGGCATTGCTGCAATGAATCCTCATGAAAGGTGCATTTCTAAATGAAGTGTTACTGTAATTTATATGGGATCTATATTTGGAGTTTACAACCAGCAGCACAAACTCTAAACACATTAATACCTAACATCTGAAAGCAAAAGAGTATTTCCATAAATTCAAAAGTAATTTGAACACAGCAGATTCCCTCAGAGCTTCTATAAATCATAGTAAGGAACAGGAGATAAAATATATGCACAACTAATTTGGAGAGCATGCCAATTATGAACTCTCAAATTTTAACTTCAGCTGCAAAATTTCATTAGTCCACCTATCTCCTCTTCCACTGTGTAACACACACTTCTTCTTTTACATACATTATGCATAAACAACTGCTGAATTTTAATCACTGTGTTAGTAACTGAATTCTAATTACAAGTTTGACATCTTCAGAAAAAGCATAGCTCTAAAACTGTCTAGCACCTTTTGAGCATATGTCACTATCGACTCTGCAGGTTATAACTGAGAATTGACTGCATCAGCCACAACAAAAATAAGCATAGATAAGGAGACCAAGGGTCATTAAAGTGAGAAAATACTGCTGATAAGAAGCAGGCACAAAAGCAGGGACAAATAATATTTTCTTCAAAAGTCTAGTCATCTCACATTTTGCATAGCTATGCTTGTGCTTAAGAGTCTGTTAAGATGATCCGTTAGTGCACCAGTGAATCGTACCTTACCTTCATAAGGCTAGAGGTGCTCGCAAAAGCATTTTGGTACAGTTCACGGAATCTATTTCCCCAAACTTTTTTCTTGACCAGAGGCCAGTCATTTCTCCTGATTACAAACCCTAAGGCACACTGCTTAGTGGTGGTACTGGCCCCAAACCAGCAGTCTTCCAGCTTGCCATTTGCCAGCTTTCCAACAGAGCACAGACTGACTCAAGCACAGATTGACTCAAGTTGGGTTGCTACCCAACAGCCTGAAGATCTACCTAACCAAAAAAGCATCACATTCAAGATAAAGCAGCTGCAACTGCTCGAGTTTCACTACAAAGAATTTGCCACTATCGGACTCCATGCCCAGGGGGCTTCTGCACTCTTCTACTGTGCAACTTCTATTACCACTTTGAAAAACTTCTAGCTAGGTGAAGCACGACAGCTGTCCTTCATTTTAAGGAAACCTCAGCACTTTTCCTTCTCTCTTTTTCTAGTCTCCCTCATGTGGTACTATAGTCTGCAGATGACGAGGTAATTAGCACTGAATTGCATATATGGGGAAATCAGGGGCACAACCTTACCTATTGCTGGCTCTTTACTCTCAGTAGCCTCCTCTCTATGAGAGGCCTCTGACTGATGAGTAAAGCCAGGAGAACACGAATGATCCTCAGTCCCTACAGCTTCAAATTCAGTATATTTCTTTCATCTGCTGCTTCCATGCCACTGGATTTGATAGAGCAACTGAGGATCACTTCAGTGCTCCTGTTCTACCTCTCATGCCACATGATTGTATTTTTTGTTAGGAAGCAGTAATACCTTAAAGTGCTGCAACTGTTTCCTAATGGTTCCCCTTGAGCTGGCCAAACAAGTCAGGAGAAATCAAGCAATTTCTAATACCTTAATGTGGTTCTGCACATTTCTGACATTTATTAACCATTATTTAATTCTGTTAGTTCTGGCACGTGTTATAGCATGGCAGGGACACTTAGGAAGAGTGTCCTAAGGTTCTCAGGAAACACTTTGTGCCAGGCTCAACTGTTAGGAAGAACATGTCAGTGCCAGGCAGGGTAACACACATGCTCCACAGTTAAAAGCATTAATCCACAAATATGCCATCACTGGAATTTCATCAGAGGAGATGAAACTGAATTCCAAAATGACAAAATAAAGCATTAAGGTTGCTTTGGAACTGAGTAAAAAGCAGTGGCAAAATTCTACAGCCCCCATGTGCCGAACAGTAAAACACAAGATCAAATATAAAGACTTACTGCAAAGAAACACCCCTAGAACAGCCTTTTAAATTAGCAGATTAAGCTGAAACACTGTGAGAGAGACAGCTGTTCTGAGTGAAACTGTGAGAAAAAAAAAGAAAAAAAGAGGGAAGGGGTGAGTATTTATACTATAAGTAGTACATACTATAGAAAGTTTCCAATGAAAGTTTTTTAGCCATCCAAAAACTTAAAGTTAAAAAAAATCCCTCCATTTTCCACTTTTATTAATTGTCCACATTCACTCGCTTTCATTCTTTGACTCTCTTGATCTTCCATGTGTGTGCTTGTTTGTTTTAGTAATTTTTACCTGGTTTATGTAGTAGAAGCTTGTTCATTGTTGGGTGAGGAATGAATTTGAAATGCAGCTCAAGCCATTTGGAAGTCATTTTCTACAGCGCAGAGCAGGCTATAGTTGTAATCTTTTTAAAGTCTGTATAAAAAGAACACAATTTATAATTAGATATTAATAAACTAAAAAAAATCTAGTTTTCCGCATAAAAATGACTACATTGATGCAGAAATTAATAGTATTAACATATTAATACTAGTATTAATACTAGTATTAACATATTAATTATATTAATAGGTATTATTAGGTATTAATATAGCTAAAAATTCGAATTAACTTCAGTTTGTATTTGGCTTTTAACAAACTCGTAAAATACACTTAAAAAAAAAAACAAACAAAAAGAACTCCGGAGAGTGATACATATATTGCCTTATTTATGTTCTCCCGCGCTCGAGAAATAACAACTGCGTCACACGCGGGGCGGCGCGAGGCCGCGCGCAGCGGGCGCCCCCTAGCGCCGCGCACGCGGCGGGCACGCGCAGCTCACGTGCCGCTCACGTGGAGCCGGGGCGCGCTCATGGCGCCCCCTGGCG
>JAUBOD010000031.1:3009-19111 GCA_032353885.1 Nothura maculosa | reverse complement strand
TGAAATTTTCACTTGCTGTGGAGAAAAGTTTCAAAATCATTTATACCAATTAGTGTTTTTACTGTATGGTCCTTGAAGTGGGAAAACTCAAAGACAAGAACTGTGAAAATAAGAGAAGGCAAGAGGGAAAGTCTTTTTGTATCTTCAACTCTAATGGGACTGGGATTTCTTCATGCAGAAAGAGTAAGAAAACCCAAATTTGAGCTTACATTCCCCCATGTCTTACCTATGCAAGCTGTATGGTGCTGAGTGAATCCAGGAGGACATTTACAGGTGAAGCCCCCAATAGTGTTGACACAGAGGAACTGGCAGTTGTGCTGCTTTGTCGCACATTCATCAAGATCTAAAAGAGAAGCAGACATTTTTCACTTGTTCTCCCTATGGAAATGCCAACAGTCTCACTAGATTTAGACAGAAGTGACTACAAACAAATGATTTATGCAATAAAGCCTTATAAATCTATCCCTCACTCTCCATTGCTGGCTTCAAGTTCCTCCCATATAGAAGTGACGGAGACTTTGGAGTCATATTAACATAGATTAACAGCAACCATTCCCATCTTTCCAAAAGACACAATTACCCAATAAATATCTGCTTTCATTGCAGTCTGTAAAAGAGAAGGCTCCATCTTCCCAAGAACCAATGTCAGACCACAGAACAGTGTTGCACTGAAGAAGGTTGTTACGCTAGAAGAAATATTCCAATGCTAATGACAGAGTAAACTGTTATTCCTAGTTCCAAGGTTAGAACTCCTGCTCTAACTTGTGTGGGTTTTAGTTAGAGCTTTGCTACCAAGATACAGAAGTAAATAAAAATACAATGAACACTTTTTAATATCTGCTGCAGTGCTGTTCCTTACCCAGAACGCTGCAGAGGTGGAAGGTTAAAACTTTGTTGAAGCTGGACAAGGTTCTGCAAACCATGTTCATCTTTTTGGTACAGATCATTAAAGTTACTAAAATTAGCAGCCATTAAGACACATTTATCACTGAAAAATACAGCTTAAATCAACATGCTTACCACTATAAAACAACCGTTTATACCACTGCCTCCCAAAAATTTCAAGACATCTACTATCAGCTTGAAAAAAATTCAGGGGGATCTACTGTTCATCCATATTATCAAGTTAATTAAAACATCAGCTCCATCCTGTGCAAGCCATTTTCCACTGTCTTTAGAGGGAATACACAAATCAAGCAGGCAGATTTACATCATCTAAATGTTCTTGGACTGGTATTTGCTGTTAAAATACAGAATTTCTACAGTAAACTCTCTTCTTCTCACGTTTTACCTTTGCAGCTTCTCCCATCTTCTTGGAGGATGTACCCTTTTGGACATGAACACTGGAAGCTGCCCTCTGTGTTCTTGCAGATGAAATTGCAAGGTTTCGGTGACTCATTACATTCATTCAGATCTAAAAAAGGAAAAAGCAGACACCTCAGTGAAGATAAACAAGATCTGTGATCTAAAAATATTTTTTAATTATACTCAGGAGGTGGAAATTCCGTAAATTTGCTCAAGGATGACAATTCCTTTTCTCATTTTTCAAAGTTTCTGCTCCTCCTTCTCCAAGATATCTCCCAGTAATAAACTTAACTACACAACATAACAAAAAACCTACCGATGCAGAGAGTGCCTGTTATGTCTGTAGTATAGCCAAGATTGCAATGGCAACGGTAAGATCCTCTCTCATTGATGCATTCCCCGTTGCGACAGACATCATGAATAACCTTGCACTCATCAATATCTGCAATTAAATAGAGGTTATTTCCAAAAGGAAGAACATGAGCACTGTATTTCATCCAATTTCAGCAGTCCCTTATGACTTGACATGAAAAACAAAAACACTCTATGTAAAAATAACATAAAATCATAAAGTATTTCACAGACTATGGAGAAAAAATAAGCAGGAAAGCATGGAAACTAGAGTTCACTGCGTATTAGCCTCTGTAAATAAACAAACCCCACTTTGCTTTCATATCAAAAAGCTCTTAATCAGTGCCTACTGATTACAATGCACTCCAGCAGGAGGGTGCTGATGCCCATGCAGGGAGGTTGTGGAGTCTCCTTCTCTGGAGATCTNNNCTGATTACAATGCACTCCAGCAGGAGGGTGCTGATGCCCATGCAGGGAGGTTGTGGAGTCTCCTTCTCTGGAGATCTCCCAAACCCGTCTGGATGCCACCCTGTGTCACATGTTCTGGGTGTATCTGCTGGACTAGATTATCTCTAGAGGTCCCTTCCAACCCCAACCATTCTGTGATTCTGTGACCTGTGAAGGAGCCCTGGATCGGGTGGGTGCTGGATCACCAGTGCTGGTGCCCATGCATCCTCTCCCACCACCTCCTGCAGCCTCTGCACACAAAAACCTGCAGAATATTGGGACTGGTATTTAAAGTGCTTAGCAGCATTCCCTTTAAGGAATTCACAGCATTCTCTTTAATGAACTCACAGCATTCAAATGGGCAAAAAGCATGAGTTATTAAACATCACAATCCTGCATTGCATAACATGGCCTTTAAGAGGAAAGCCAGTACCTGCTCCATTAGACATGTATCCTCGGCCATGAGGGCAAAGCTTTTTGAAGGCCACGGTGCCTGGGAAGGGGCAGACCTCACAGTTTGGCCCCCAGCCTCGGCCACCATCGCAGCAGCATTCAGACTTGGTGACAGAGTTCCTGTTGCTTGATCCGATTTGACACATACTTTGTAGCACTTCAGTGAAGCAGTAGCCCTCCCTGTTGTCTGCAAGACAAATTATGCATCACACAGAATCCTAATGGCGATGACCTTCAGAGGGTCATGAGATATTAGGAATTTAGTCAGAAATATAAAAGAAAGGAAGGCATACTTCACCCTGGGACTGTGGAACTGAGAGTGAAAGAGTACCAGCAGTAAGAAAGAGAACACGATGTCTAAGGGAAACAAAGAAGACAGAAAATTTAGCAAGAGGTGGAAGGCAAATTGCATAATGCTTATGAAAAGATATGTTTCTGTTTGGAGCCGGAGAAAAAAGATTGGCTGAAAAAGGAACTAAAGAAGCAGAGTAATTCCAGGCTGACTATGGCCACTACTCGGGGAGCTCTCTCAGCTCACCACACAGCCCAACGGGCTGAAGCAGCCAGACAATTAGTGTATGAAGAGTGAACCTGCAGGAAGGCACTGCTTAGGAGGGCCCTTTCTTGAGGGTATATAAATTCAGCAGTGTTAGTGAATTTACGTACCTTCAGGAGTGTGTTTACTCACTATTACATCTCTAAGCTTAAGCTCTTGAGCATTTCTTCAAAACAGAGCAAATTACCAAGCAAGGAAAGCAAGAATCACTACTGACTACCAAAAATACCACTAGAGACTCCTAGAGAGCAGAATCTCTGCTATTAAAGGGAGGGTTTGCTGGGGTGTTCCTGGGGGACTCACCAAGGCATTCGGTCTGGCTGTCGCTCACGGTGAATCCCTCGTTGCACTCGCACCTGTAACTTCCCACGGTGTTTACGCAGCGGCCGTTCTCACAGAGCCCTGGCTTCGTCTGACATTCATTCTCATCTGTGTTTTAGAAACGGTGGACAAAAATCAAGCTCCTCTCTTAACAAAGGCCTGAAAAGCTTCTATGGAACTTTTAAAGCCATACACTCTGTCTCTTTAAAGTTGAATAAATACTGATTTTCTTTAAATTCTGAGAATTCAGAAATCCTCTGCTTTCTTCACTCAGAGCAATTTAACAGCAGTACAAACTGTGTGTAAAGACAGACTCCTCTAGATTCTCTATTTATTGCCCAGATGCATGCACAGAGTGAGGGGAACCGGGAAGGAAAGAGTGCACAGCACCAGCAGAGCTGTAACAAAAGTAGTTGCATATTTCTTCCCCTGAGTTCCTTAATATGATGCTAAATCCAAAATTCTCAGTTCTGCCATGGAACTGTGTGTTTACACGGATTCTCCACTTGAGCCTCACTTACCTATACAGCCTTCTGCGTCCGGTCTGGGCTGATAGCCTGGTCCACAGATACACATGAAGGTGCCTATTAGGTTTTTGCACTCCATTTGTTTTGCGGCGCAGTCATCAATCCCTTCTTCACACTCATTCTGGTCTAAAACACAGGTTTAGACTTTGTTACAGAGACTCTCTTGGAAATTCACCACGGTAAATTCTAACTTTGGAGTTTTAATCATAATCAAATACCATGTTAGACTTATTGCGCTAAATAACTGTAAGATATACTAGGTTAGGGAAATTTGATTCCTCACTAAACGCTCTTTTTTTCAGGGTAAAATAAAGACATGTCATCTAATATGAGGTAACTTTATGCAGATGTATGATTTTAAAGGCAAGATAAGGTTGATATCATCAACTCTGCAATGCAAACCATTGAATTCCATCCCCAATCTTCTCTGGCGTGGTTACTTTTGGTGATGAAAGCTCCAGTGTGCTAGAGCAGCAGCCTGGCAGCCCCTTTACCTCGGCACATCCTGCGGTCCTCGCGCAGGACGTAGCCCGTGGGGCACTTGCACTCGTAGGAGCCGAAGGTGTTGACGCAGCGGAAGGCGCAGAGCAGCGGGTTCTGCACACACTCGTTCACATCTGCAGGCAAAGCAACAGAGGCCACACGTGGTGTGAAACAGGATGTTGCAAGATGCAGCAGGCAAAAATGCACAGGCTTGAGGTACGTTGGACACCACAAATCCCAGTGTGCTGAGGGCTGAGTTTTAATGCTTGACAACCCACAGTCCTGCTCATTATAGATTGCTGCTTAGAACACCCAACAGGCACCCTATTTGCCAGGATGTTTGCACAGCTACCTGAAAGTTCCCCTATGTTTGATAGCAAACAGTCAATGGAAATAATCTCCAGATCCATGCTGCCAAAATACTGTCAGGAGTTAAAACATCTCTTTTATGCATCCAGGCTGAATTTTCTTGGCTAGCTATTTTTAAATTCTAGTTGCATAAATTGAAATTCAAATCTTTGTACCTGGAGTTCCACAAGACATTACGTGTATGGAAGCATTTTCATTTTGAAGTGCCCTTATGCACACTCTGTGTTACACCAGAAATTACTGCTAACGATGTTTACACACTCTGCTGATCCCTCCCTCTGCAACCAGAGCCTCTCGCTCAAATTCCACAGGGAAGTGAATGAAGCTCTAACTGCACATAAAGTGGGAATAAGCTAATGCAAAACTAGAATCACCCTCTTGCAATGGATTGCAAACTAGGTTGTGGCAGATAGCTTAAGAACAGCTGTGTCAGGTCAGATGAGAGTGTCAGAATGCCCTAGGACATTTTCCTCTCTCTGGCAGTAACTGGAGAATATTTTAAAATAGGAGAAAAAAAAGCTTACAGTATATTCAGAGATCTTATTCTCGATACAGCCTTTCTTTTTTTAAGGCAAATTTAAGGACTTCCACAGCCAAAAACCACATCTAAGCTATCAAGCTTAATTTCCATTGATGAATTCCCACACAAATTTGTGCAATCTCTCCTGGAACAATTTATACTTGTGGCCTCACTAATACTCTGCAGCAATGAGATCCACAACTTCGGTAAGTACTGTGCATATAAAAATGTTTGCTTTGGTTTGTCTTACATTTTCCCTCTCGCTCTGGTACATTTACCAGTCATGGCTTTATACATTTCAGTCACACATTTCTTCAGACACATTTCCACAGTGAAAAATTCTAGTCTAATTAATTCATATCTCTTCTATACCTTTGATCTTCCTTAATAAATTGTTCTTTGAATACTTCCATATTTTTCCTTTTGAAATGGGAAACTAAAGAACTGGAAATATTTAACATAAGTGTACCATGGTCATTTTATAGTACTGTAAGTGGGTTTTCTGTTCTGTTCTCTCCTTCTAAACAAACCCAAGAATTAAGCTTTCTATTCTGAGCTTTGCTTAGCATTTCAGAATCAGTCACAGTGTCTTTCTACACCCAAGAGTTATTTGGGAGGTAAACTAAAAGGGTAGGCACAATAAACATTATTTCTGCGGAGTGTTTTGCAGGGGACACACCCCAACATGCTCCCTGGGAAGGCCATTAGCAGTTATCATCTCAAAGCTTGTTCACTCAGTTTCCAGGAAAAGGTACCACAGTACAAGGTGGATACCAGAATAAGGAACTGATTTTTCCGCTTCAGATAAAGATGCATCATTCCAAAAGTATCTATCTTGGTTTTTTTTTTTTTTGCTGCTCTACTTTCCTCAGCTGTTTCTAAAATCAGGAGACAGTATTTCCCCATATAACTGGAATCACCATCCTGAACATTTGAGAGTCTCACCTTCACAGGTCATCATTGGTCCAGGCTCAAATCCCTCAACGCAAGTGCATTCAAAACCTCCTATCACATTTCTGCAAGTTCCATTTCCGCATGGATTTCCAACAGCACATTCATCAGTATCTGTGGGCAGTTAAATGAAGGCAAGAGTAGAGGGTTACACTCTACTAGAAAGTAAAAAACTTAAGGTTATTTATATCTGCCAGTTCAAAATCCAAGAACTCACTTAGGTTAGTGAATTGCCTATTGCAAAATTTGGGACTGGCAGAGGCTATGGTGACCCAAGGCCCCTCTCAGGGCAGGAGGAACTTGGAGCAGATTGCTAAGGCCCTGCCCAGCTGGCTTTTGATATGGATATTCCACAATATTAGGCTATATCCTCACTGCTCCTTAATTAAGAACTTAGGGATTGAGAAGATGCTTTAAAATGGAAGATGAAGCAGCTAAACTTACCCACACATTGAGCTCCCTCCAGGATGTAACCATATGGACATTCACAGCGGAAAGACCCATCTGTGTTGATACACTGTCCAAATTTACAGTTATCTGGATCACGACACTCATCCACATCTTGACCAGAAACACAAAGAACATATTTAGTGCACTTCATTTAGATTTAGATCCCTCTCAAAGAAAAAGTTTTGTTATGGCAGAAAATATTCTAGAGCTCACAACAAAGAATACTAATCTTATTTGTAGCTTGATTTCCTGGGATAAGGCACAGAATCCAACTTGCAGGTCAGCTTTCAGAAAGCAAAACAGAAATCGATTCCAAATGCAAGATAAAATACCTCTCTGAGCAGGGCCACAGGGGGAACAGGAGATATCAAAAACAGTTGCCAACGAACTTGCCGTAAATGAAAAACTTTTGCCAATACAACTGAAGTGCTGTTTGTCTTGGGAGAAAATAGAATGCACTGAGGGGAATAGGGAAGTAATTCGCCTGATTCAGTAGTGTTTGCACTTGTGCAGAATTAAAAGCTTTCACTGTAGAAAACCTACACATATTCCACATGAAAAGGAAAGCATATGATAGGGCCCTCACACAAGTTTCCAAGAAAGTGAGCTCAATGTAAATTAAAAAGCTAAATGTGCTGCTCTAAAACAGGATTAATTTCTGAGATATGAGAGATTTATGGCTGAATTTATCTGTATATATATCTGTATAAATGATCAAAAACAATGTCTACACATTTCTAAATTCATGGCTTTAGGAAATACTTGCAGAGGAGTTTTCTCAGTTGAGAGAGAAGATAGCTATGGCATACTAATGGGTAACATTTCAGTCACTTACCCAGCCTTGCATCACCAGGTCCAACAAGGATGCCAATTCCAAATGGACAAATCTGCCGGAATGCCTCTGTAAAAAACAACCAAGCAAACAAACAAACAAACAAGTCAAATTAAATCCTGTCTTGGCAATCAACAATACCCATGAGCCAGAGAACCACTAGCAGTGATTCATCCTTCCAGTCAGACACTGGCAGCAATCCTCATTATTTTAATGCACTTAATATGTTTTTGTATGTGTCCATGTCCACGAACTCACTTATGCTCAGATTCAGAACTATAATATCTAAAACTAAAATTTAAGGTAGCCTTACCCACATGTAAGGTAAGCAGGCTGCCTGAGTGTGCTAGCCTGCATTCTGGTGTGATATGGAGCAGATCATGTCAAAGACAACAACCAAGTAGCTAAACTCCACTGCCCAGGACCTGTTAAGGCATAAATTTCTTAGTCTCAGCTATCTAGAAGTCTTTTTTTTTTTTTTTTTAAAAAAATATGAGGGGAAAAAATCCATTATCTCATAATTGGAGAGTTTCTATTTTTACTGTTCTTAAAAGAACTAAAGAGATGTCGTGTTATGGTGTCACTTTCCTTACAAGTTGATGAATTCCATTCATCTGTCAGATTTGTACAGTCAGAGCCTTTCAAGGAACTAACACTCTCCTCCACTGTTAGTATCTATCACTACACTCTCCACCCAACCATGCTGACAAATCTACAATGAGAACACAGAATATATATTGCTGGAAAGATAAACTGCAAAGGCATCTACAGAGACCACTGGCAATTGTTATGGTTAAACCTCTCTGGAAAAATTATTTCCCCTAATTCTTTTTTATAAGAATTCTTTTTTATAAGAATTTATAAGAATATTTCAGTTCAGTTCATGACACCAAGTATTTAACAACTCACCATCTGCTTCCTCTGGGCAGAGTTCACATGGATCACCCCAGCCCTGTCCCTTCAAGGCACAACAACACTCTTGCTTGGAGTGGTTTTGGGACTTCGGCACAGAACATTTTCCATCTTCAAACTTGGTAAAGCAGTAGCTCATTCTCAGATCTGCATAAATACAAACATATTGTTATATACAGGTAGACTGACTTTGTTACAATTTTTCATTTTAGGAGTTACTGTAAACTTACAGGGATAAAAATAAAAAGGACAACAACAAAACTCTCAACTCTTATCTGAGGCTATCAAGAAGGAACATTGTGAGCTGTGACAGAGGAATGAAAAGGAAGATAAGCTCTCTATCTCAGTGAAGGAAAGTTGTAGCATGGAGCTGCCTACTTCAGGCAGGGCAAAGGAGGAAGAGTTTTGTTTGCTCCACTGTTTGTTAGAGAGGGCTGTAATCCTCCATTTGCTTCCTCGTCTTTATAAAGGCTGAACATTGGTTTAATTTATTTTTATTCCATTACTATTAAGAAGCATTTGAGTCAAGAGATTTGAATCAATTTGTAACAATGATATTGTGTAGAATGAAAATGACAGAGGCTATTTCCAATAGGCCTTCCCTTCTTCGTCCTTTCCTGACATATACACAAACCAAGACATCTGGCCCTGTGGCACGATGTTTCACTCCAAGCTGGGTAAAGATGCTGGAGTAGAGCTGAGATCACAGACCACAAGGATCCAGCAGGCAGAGCTGGCAGCTCCCTGGCTTGGCAGGCAGACAGCATCGGGGCAGCTGCTCATCCAGTTTTCTGGCTGTAGCAATGCTGGGCAATGTCCAGACTTTATAAAAGTTCTAGGTAATGGGAAGCTTTAAGCAAGAGTTTATTTGGCCACAGAAACTCAAAAACCCAGTCCTTAGGGGATATGGAGAAACACATTGCTCTAAGTTCACAAACATGTATTTTCCTCTGACATTACGCATAAAACAGGAACTCATTAGAAAGGACAAGATTATTTTGGGGAGTGGGTGGGTGGGAGAAGGTACTTTCCTCACCTGAGAACAGTATGACCAGCTTAAAGAAATCTCATTTACACAAGCTACAAGATCAGCGCTAAAACAGCCCTGCTACTTTCACAGGGTTGAGGGAAGTAGCTGTGCCAAACTGCATGGTGGTTTGGAGACTTGGATGAACGTTACTGCAGGTTGGATTCATTTTACCAAAACCACAGTTTCATTTAGCCCACTGTGAAGTGAAGAGCTCACTGTGGTGTCAACAAGTATCACTATTCTGTGCCAAGTATAACTAGAGAGGTCCTCGTAAAGGTCTTACTCATCAGTGGTTCCCACTGTGCACACTGTATATAGATATTTAATGATATATCTACTTAATCATTTGCAAAGTCTTCAAAATAACTCTTCCTAATTTGCTATGCTTATTCTTAACCCAGAGAATAAACCAACCTGCCGCTTTTCATTAGCGGATATTCAGCTCTTAGCATCTGACAACTGTCTCAGTGTCCCTGCTTAAGCTCTGAACAGCGTTTGCTGCATTTCAGAAGCCACAAAAGCACTTCAATCTTTTCTAAGCAAATTGGTTCTTATCATCCACACAACACTAGTTTTTCCACTGATCTTTTTTCCACTCACATATTTGCAGAGTTACAGAGAATTTGGTAAGAGCCTTATTCCTGGAAGTGGTACTTGTAGCACTGCACTGCAGTAGAGCAGCGGTCTCCTCTCTGCATTCATGCTCCATCTCTATCAAACAAGTCTAGACAGAGTTCCAGGTAGCTGCAATGGTTCTTTCAGGAGTGCAAGAAAAGTGAAGCAGGGCAACTGAGTTTCCTCATCTAACCTGATGCATTTAGCATTATCTTTGTCTCCACTCCCCCTGCCTTGACTTTTTTTTCCCCCAAAAGTTTTCTTTAATAAAAACAAATAATAGGGGCTGACAGCATCCCGCCTCAAGCACAGAATTATCATGTTCTCCTTGTGAGAAACACTCAAGCTATAGTGTCTTTGTTACAGGTTGCTAATAAGGTTTTTATAAAACAGAAGAAAATCCCTGAAAAGGTCAGAAATTCATGGTAGAGAATTTACCTTGGCATCGTCTCCCCGTGGAAGATATCACAAAGCCCTCTGGACACAGACATTTGAAACTGCCTGGAGTGTTGCTGCATGTGCCCAGCGCACAGATTTCTGGCTGTTCCACACACTCATCAATGTCTATAGGAAAAGTAATTCAAGACATGAGAAATTAAAACGTCTATATTGTCTGGCTACAGCTGTACAACATAAAAAGTGCAACTATATCACCTCTGAAATCTAGCAGATTTAAAAACACAAATGTCAACAGAAAAACAGATAGACAGATGGACAAGAAATCCCTGTGTGAAATGGAGGGCTAGTTTTTATGCAGTGGGGCACCTCACTACTGCAGCATCAGCTAAACTGCCTGAGATCAGGTGCTTCTTGGGATCAGATTAGGCAGCTCTGATTCAAATAAAGAGAGATTTCTCTCTGAGAATGCAGAGTAGAGTGGAAATAACTGTGAGTGGGTAGGAAAACAGCAGAAGAATTAATACACACACACCTTCACATCTGTCATTTTGCAGGACATATCCAGGAGGACAAATGCATCTGAAAGATCCATCCAAGTTCTGGCATGTGCCTGGAGAGCATTTTCCAGGCTCCAATACACACTCATTGATATCTGAAAGAAGAGAAAGGCAATAGTATTATCTCAAATCAATTATTTCAATAAACCTGCTGCTTTAATTTTACTCCCATCAAACTAAGAGTAGAACTTTCCAGGAGTAGAGGAAGATTCCTCTAGTTCTTGAGTCTTTGGCAGAAGACACATCCATGACCTAAGCTAACATTAAATGAAAAGGAAAAGACTTTTCAGGCTAGGCAATGAGTATTTGCTTATACTCCACAAGGCAGAAAAGAGCTAAGAGAGCAACTGCAGCTGATGGAGGGCAGAAATCCAGGAGTGCAAAGCACTCAAAGCTTTTTGCTTGCTTTTATGTTCAATAGTTAATTCTACCAAAAAAAGAAATGCTGCAGTACATTATCAGCATTTTCTTCTGCTAGATACAGTGATGATAGCCTGAGAATTTTTTTTGATATCTTCACTGCTTACTCAAGAATGGGTGTTCAAGATTTGCCACAGGTCTTCTACCGTAAGCCAAAGCACTTACCAATACAAGTCCTTCCATCCAGAGCCACCTCGTAGCCATCATTGCACAGACACTGGAAGGACCCTATTGTGTTCACACACTGACCATTCCTGCAGAGCATCCCATTTCCACTTGCACACTCATCCACATCTAAGAAAAAACATTAAAAGATGCATGAGAAATACATGCAGTAAGTAAAACTGGGTACACAAGAGCTCTGTTCAAACTGTATCAGCACAGAAACTGCTATCATCAATCAACTCTTAGTTCAAAAGCAAGTGAAGAAAAAAAATATCACTATTTGTTTATGTTATAAAATTTCCAACAAATAGCAAGATTAAAGAAAAAAAAGGTGAGAACTGCATATTTCACATGCAAACATTCAAGTAGCTAAAGAAAGTAAGGACTCTCATCACAAGTTTAGTGTTTACTGGAGAAGAACTTTTTTTTTTAATCTTGCATAGACCATGCAAGACGGGAAGCATATTTAGTGGAGAAGATGGCACTAATGTTGATTCAGTTAGAAACACAAAACCTCAGAAACACTAACTGCTCTCAGCACTCCTTACCTATGCAGTCATTGTTGTGCGAGAGGATGAACCCCAAGTTGCAGCGGCAGTTGAAGGAGCCAATGGTGTTTCTGCAGGTTCCGTTGCCACACGCATCTCTTTCACACTCATTAATATCTACAAGAGAGAACAAAGAACACCAAGGATTTTAATCATTGATGGGGAATGCAAGGTCTTACCAACTACCCCACAAGCAAAAGAAATAATCCACTGGCAATAGAGCAAATAGAAGGGGAAAAAAAATTGTTGTGCCACCCCAAAAGAAGAATTTACACAAGTTTATACATTTGGCAGTAATATCTGAAAAAAAAAATAATCAAAGGCCCATAGGTCATTTATTTTACTAGAGCTCCAACCTCATTCTTCCCAAGGGAAGAATAAGCCATTTTGGATCTTGAATGGCCTGAAATTTCATCTTACCCAGACAACAGCTGCCAAAGGGTTAAATATAAAAGTTCAATCTCTATTAAAGATGATTTTTCTTCTGAAAAGGGCAAGTCTCTGGCAGGGAATCTACCTTTACTCTGTCACTCAAATAAGCTGTATGCAACTATTGCATTGCAATATTAATTTATTAGATTCCCTGCTCAAAGGAATAAATGATGCATTTAAAATATATATATACATTTTCATTACACAAAATATGTATTTAAAAGGTTTGTTGTTCTTCAACAAAATATTCTTCATTTGTTATCAGACTTATTAATTGTCAGCTATGGTGTTTTTATCTGGTGGTAAACAGGCCACAGTAAGTTCTTGTAATGCAACTTATTACAACAGAGAGAATAGGTTTCCATCAAGACAATCATTAAGTGTAAGCATAGTTTAATTTGATATACTTGCCTATACACATTGTTCTGTCATCGTTGGTTTTGAATCCATTGTGACAAATGCAGTAGAAACTTCCAACAGTGTCTATACACTGCCCATGGCTACAGATATTGGGAATTTCTTGACACTCATTTCGATCTGGAAACAAAAAGGCACATGCAAAGTTAAGCTTCCTAAACTACAGAGGTGGAAAGATTTTATAGCAGCAGTAATGCTAGTTAGAATCCAGTCTTCATTTAAAATACTTGTTTATTAATAAAAAGCATGATTAAGTACATCCCAGCAAACCAGTTATTTACTTGGAATTTATATTTTCAAGGTGTGCAGAGCTGAGAACAACATCTTTTGTGCAAATTCTGTTTAGTGATCACAGTTTTGTGCTGGAGAGAAAGCTCATCACCGTGGCTTTGAAAAGCAGAATTGTTGACATGCAGTGTGTGGGGAGCTGAGTGCTCTGCATTGTCTTTATAGCAGATATGAAAGCCACACATACAGTAGAGTTTATACCCTCCTAATGAAGCAATTACTACCAATGTGCTGCCTTGTAATAGTCGGGCATCTCTTACGCTAATTCCACAGCTGACTGCTTGCTGCTACTCATTATGAAAGCTCTCAGCTAGAATTCAGGGTTTTATCAATAGCAAGTAAAACAAAACTTCAAAGAACAGAATGTTTCCCATCTAGCACATTTCTCTACATAACCTAAAGCAGGAATATGAATCAAATGAGATCTCTTTGACTGCCTCATCAACAAGATTTGATTTGTTTCCTGGTGCTTTTTTCCCCTGCAGCTCCAAAACAGAAGAACTAGGGTATTACTACAGTTTTATTAGAATATATTGGATTTTAGTGTACATAAATTCTTTTATATGCAGCCTAGCCAAAGGAGATGCACCTTTCACCATGTTGTTCTCCATTTACCAGAAAATAAGTGTAAAGTTGTTCCTTACTGCAACTACTCCTACTCTACTCTACTCCTACTCCTTACTCTACACTATCTCTTCTCTGTGTTCCACTCAGAACACTGATAATCCCAATATGCCCCTTATGCCAACATCACTATGTGGGGGGAACATTGAATATGAAAATGTTTAAAAACTGGGAAGCAGAAATCTCTGATTTCTCAGGCTGAAGTGTCATAAATGAGTTTACAGGAAAAATAATTTATTATACCACAGCAGATCTCACTAAAAGAAGTCTGATACAGAGGGATAAAAGCAGTAATCATCATACCAGTGATATACTAGTGCTTATTACATATCATATCTTTGCTTCAACAGCATTTGGGTTATTGGGGTATATGAATATCTTCCAAGCAGTAGCCGGGCTCATCCAACCCTGCAAGGTGCTGAGCACTCTTTGCTTTCAGTAGAATGGTTGGAAATTTCCTTCCTTTGCAGGATTAAGTCCTTTATCAACTATTTTTGTTTTGACTCTTAATTGTTTAACTTTGTTTTCACTAAACATAAAGTAAGAGCAAAATACAGGGAAGTATCACTGTGTGTGCCAATTCACGTTGGGTATTGTAACCCATATCAGAACCTTCCCTGGCTTTCCTGTACCACTGTAATGAAGCCATAAAACAAAGATTACATTAGGAATATATTGAATATTTACATGTACTGCTGTATAGCTTAACAAAACAAAGTTTTAGTTCTCATAGTAGCGTTCTGCTTGTTCCTACACCCTTTTCCCATGAGGCTCTCAC
Source organism: Nothura maculosa (assembly GCA_032353885.1). NCBI lineage: Eukaryota > Metazoa > Chordata > Aves > Tinamiformes > Tinamidae > Nothura > Nothura maculosa. Next base: position 4,361 of record JAUBOD010000031.1, on the reverse strand, counting down.
CAAACAATGAGAAACTCTACTGCAGGGAAAAATGCGCTTCCTAAAGCTCAAGTACTCAGAAGCAAAAATCTGAGGAAAATGTTAATAATTTCCTTTGTAATTATTATTTTGTCCAGAAACATATATAGTATTACTGGCTGTTGGCTCACAGCACTCTCTAAAATCTCTGTGTTTCTTCAAATAATCAAGATAACACGAATGCCTCTCTGGGCTAGGATATTAGAAGAAGGAGCAAATAGATTAGGGTCCTATTCAGTGAATATTGAAAAATAATGTTCAGGATCCTGTTCAAATATATAGAAAAGTTAGGAAGTTTAACAATAAGTTTTTAGAGTTAGTTATTGCATATGGTCTGGCAGATAAGCTGTCTTATCAGCAGAATACTCCTGCAAGCATTGATTTTTAGGTGAAAACACAAGTGGCAAATAAAGTTTCAGAACATGTTTAGCAAATTACAATAAAAAATAATGAATTTAGGTAAAGGAAGGGGAAAATAACATGTGTAACTGAGCTTTTAGTGTCAGAAAACAGTTAGTCTGAGGCAGTGTATAGTCTTTGTCTTCCCTCCCTAGATATGCTTTGGGTTAGAGAAAAAAGACTACTGAAGTTGATGAAATAAAGTGGAAGATAAACAGCTACTCAGGTGACTAATCACATCTGCCTTTGCAGAATGGGTCCATTAGTCTTCTGGGATATTAGTAGAATGCTTACAGGTTCTCCAAAAAGGTGGTAAGCTCACTAAATCATCTGGTACTCTAAAATCAGCTTTTTTAGATTTCTCTTAGAAGTTACTCTTTTCTGGAGATTTTCACAAAAACAAACCAGAAATACTCACCAGTACAGCGGCCAGTTGATGTGAACCTGTAGCCAGGTTTACAATCACAACGGTAGCTACCAGCTGTGTTGACACATTCTGCATTCTGTTGACACACTGGCCCATTCTGGCATTCATCAATATCTATTAATACAAAAACACATGTGATTGTTACAGTAAGCTGACATTAAAAAAACTACTACTTCTTTTCTTTGCATTGTTGGAATGCCCAGGAAAGTCCTTCTCAATATTTCACTTGGGCAGATTTCATTCTTACACTGTGCCCAGCATAAGGAAGCTGCTGAATCCAAACAGATCTCTCCTGGACACTATGAAGATCTCCCATTGGTTCAGGGATTTGCTGATAAGTTAAGCAATCTTGCCTATCAACTAGATTAGTTCTTTTAACTGCTGATATTCTAAGGCCCAGGTTTGCTTTCTAGTGATAGGAGTCACTAGAAAAGAGCTTTTGTAGTTGTACTGGTCTGGACTGCCTTGGAGAATACGCCTATACTCAAAGTAACTGCTGCACCAAATT
>JAUBOD010000030.1:10754590-10776206 GCA_032353885.1 Nothura maculosa | reverse complement strand
GTCATAGAATAGTCCTTTAGGCTGAAAGAATGATATTAAAACTAACCATTGCGTCAGAACAGTCTGACTTGGAAACTCTCGCCACTCATTAGAAAAAAGCAAAAGCTTAGACAACCATGACCCATGCAAGCCCAGGCACAAAAGAAAGCTTTAGTTTTTCTTTGCATCTTTCTTTTTACTGCACATTCTGATCTCCCCTTCACCAGGAGGAGGTTGTGTCAGGGTGCAATGAAGACCATCAGAGAGGCAGGAGCTGAGGATAGTAACAAGCCTGGCAGGGTGAAGGCCTCACCAGCCCAGTCCCTTCTCACCTCCTGCTAAAGCTGGTGAGCAGGGCTGGTCAGGATGGGCAGCCAGGGCCAGCCTAAGCATCCAAATCACCTGTGGTGACAAGGCTGGCCAGAACTGATGCAAGATCTGAAATAACAGTGATGTTATATAGGGTCACTGCACCTTACAGGTAAGGCAGTTAAGTAAGCCCTACTGCTGAATTTGGAGCTAGAAAGGAAGTGCCCAGCATACCAGTTATCTCTTATGATCAGAAGTGAAGAATTTGCAGTGCTCTGTCTTGACATGATTATCTCTCCCTGTTTAAAAGTGAACTAGATTAAAATATATCCAAGGACAAAGGTCCTGTTTTGCTGTGTGTTTCCTAAGGTACACTTAGGTGATTTCTGTCTTGGTCAGCTCATGGACAAATATTAAATAAATAGTGAACTACTGCCAAAACATTGCATTGGTCTCCATCATTCTCAGTTTTACCTTCTGCATTGTCTGTATCTGCGAAAGATGTTAGAAGGTCTTGCAGGCAAGAGGTACCCTGGAAGAAAGATGACTGTGGCACAACAGTGACTTTGTGAGCAGAGTGATGATTACAGATTTCTACTGATAAGAGAACATACATTTATATTTGATTTGACTGCAAAATATTCAGTAATAGGACCAGGCATTCCACATGTGAGTGGTGGAGAAAAATCTTCCTCTGGTTATAGCTGTGTGGTCGTTTAAGGGAGGAAGAAAATAAAAAGTAATAGTTGTATTGAGACTATAGCTAGGCCCGTGCTGCTATCTGCTGGCCAAGAACACACATTGCTGTAGAAGTACACTACTGCCTGGGTATCTTTGTAAGCAATGCCTTGAAATTGTCTGAGAGATATTTTAATAAATTTTTAATTGAATAAAAGGTGTGACAGCTATATAACTTAATATCATTGTTAAAATCTGAGTATTTATGATTTAACTTTTGTGAGTATGTAGAAAGTTTATTCCCTCTTCAGACTTTTTTTGCTGGAAGTAAATCAAACAGCTTAATGTAAACATTCTGCCATTACTGTACATTGAGGAAAAATCCAATAATAGTGATCTTTCGTCTTCCTTTCTTTGACAAAATTCCATGAATTCTCACTTAGATGGGAGCTTGCATTGTCTGAATTGTAGCTGCAAATGTAGAAGCCATGTTGAAGAGTCTTTGAATACCACAGATAACTTTATATCCATTATGCGCATGTGCTTTTAAAGCTTATCTCTTCTCGTGTTCCCAGACTCCCTATAACTTCTGACTCCCACTACTCCTTCTGATTCTTTCCTGTAGTGTATCATAGGCCATGTTCATCACCACCCATGAAGTTGGATGGTTTGGACTAGTCCAGCCCCATGGACTCTGCTCTCCCATTCCTGGGGCAATGGCTTCACATCCCCTGCTGCTTGCTCTGCAAGCAACACACTGCTGCAAACACCCACCTCACTCACCTTTGAGATGTCAGCAGTCAGACCCCTGCACTGCTCTCCTTCCACTGCAGATGTCATGTTCCTGGTTCTCCAAGCTCTGTATTTCCCTTTCTTGCATACTTCTCAGGTCTCCTCTCTTTCCATGTACTTCACTCCACCCAGACCATCTCTCTGAAATGACAAGGGGAATTCAGTATGTAGTTTGACTGCCAAAAGAGCACAGCCCTCACTTTTACGGCAGGAGGACTCAGCTTTGACTGCAATTGCTCTAGGCTTTTTCATGTAATTCACCTCAGATAGAATCAGAAGTTTAACACATCACCCACGTCACATGCCTTGCAGCACCTCCACAATATTCCTGTGGTAGCTCTCCTAGGCTTCTTCAGCAGCTTTCTCTATGGCCTTTCCTCACCATGATGTCTGCTGTAATCTAGATACCCATATGTTCACTAATTTAATTATACATCTCTCTACAAAACACACTCCATCTTAAGTAAAATAGAAAAACGGAAATAGTAAGTGCTGAAACAAGTGAACACTCTCTTCTAACATGAAATCATGCAACCTGAAATTAAGAGTAACAAATTTGCTCCTTTAGTTCTATCCCTTGCCTTTTTAAAAAAACCTTTATTTTATCTTTCTTTGCTTTGTTTTGCTTTGTTTTTTTCACTAACTGCCAATTACTAATTACTTATTGGTAGACACATCCCTAGGGTGATAACAATCACCCTAGTTAATGGTGGATGTTGTTATAACAAAGATCTTACACTGGTGAATAAAAGTCTAACTGAAGCCCCTCTGGATTATTTTACTGTCTCCTTTAACATGCAGGACAGCAAAACTCACTCATGCTCCACCTTCTTCTCCATCATTAAGAGAGGAGTTAGGACAAATGTTCATGCTGGCACTACCAACTAGATGATGCTCAATTTTTGTTTCATTATTAAGGGGAAGAATTGATAACCAGAAGATATGGGGGGGGAGGGTCACTCTTCCTTCAGTGTTTAGAGTTGAAACACATCTCAGTTGTACTGATTCCTCCTTTTTTTTTTTTTTGAAATAAAACCAAAATCTGCAGAACTATAAAGCTAATATATAGTTCATGTCTTATATTGCTTCTGTAGCAAGGTCTACAGATAAAAACCTAAATCTTGCTGTGTAAATGGAGGACTAACCCACAGAAATGATACTCCTGCTGTTGTTTCATGCTGCTAAAGATGGATGGTCTGTTTCCGATCTTCTGTCAAAAATCCTGAAGCAGAAGAATAGTCATGAATATAAGAGAGAAAGATATGCTTTCTTTCTCACTTTGGACCTGTGCATGTGTAAACCACATGCTGGTGCAGAGATCTTCCCTCCCAATAAGCAGCCAGGTGAGCAAAGAACATTTTGAGCAGAGAACCTTACTTGCTATCATCACCCAGAAAAAGCGGACATTGCTTTTGACAGGTATGGATTGCATTTATGCAGTCCTCTTCCTCATTCCACTTAAGTAACTAATTGAATAGGGAAGCAACAACTCAAATGGCTTTTGCCAATCTCAGCATGGTCACCCAGCTAAGTGCCTTCACGGAGTGAAGAAACAGTAGGACTCATATACTCACGCAGAATGACAAATGAGTCTCCAAAAGACACGAGGAAATATCCTGCAGAGCCTTGTTTAACTGCAGGAGTAAACTGCAGATGAAACAAACTCCATGGTGCCCAGGGCATACTCACTGCAAACAGACTGCTCGTTGTTTTACATGAAATGATACTTGAAGTTTTAATGTTCCTCTCTCTTGGGAGACTTGGGTCACCAAGCTGTTATGGGAATGAGTTTCAAAGCCTGAGACACAGCCACTATTACAATTCTATTGCTACATCTATGTAATGGCTTTGATTCCACATCAAATTCTGATGTGTGGTTGGGATAAAATTTTAGTGCTTTGTTGCAGCTCTGCTACTTGCCTTATCAGGAAGAATTCACAATGATCATAGGTAAAATAAGGTGTTTTCTATGAAAATCCTTGCAGTATATGGGGCAGAGAAGAAACCGCAAGAATCCAAGAAAGAATTATCTCTCCCTATATTCAATACAAGTCTATCTAATTTTGTTGTTGTTGTTGTTGTTTTCCTCCTTAAGCAGAAAATCCTGAGCTATGGTGTTGCCCATAGCCATAAGCTACCATTAGTAAGGGACAATTTAGCATTGGGACAATCCTTAATCCAGAGGGTATATGAGCAGACATAAAGCGCCCTTGCATATCCCTAAGCAGTGTTTGCACTGATCAGCATTAAACCCTGAGGAGAGAAATGGAGTCGATGAAAATGTCTTCTTTGCTGTGCTTGCTTTCTGAGGAAAAAAATCCACTAGAGGTTATCAGAGGAACAATTTTATTTTTAGAATACCCTCGTTCCCATGAAACTCAAGAGAATTTTTATCTGACTTGAATGGGAACAAAACGTTGCGTCTGGGGAGTAACTTCTTGCATTACCAAAAAAGAAGTATGATTAGGAAAACCTGTGGGGTATATTTTCTCCAGTGAATTGCTCTTGAAGAAATGTATCTATAGAGAGAAGTGTTTATGTTAATTCTGAGATATTATTTTGTCATGCTGTTCATTTTATAGAGTTCTCGTTTGCAATTTGTTCCAGTGCACATTAAAATTAATGGTAATCTCTCCATCAGTTTTCAGTCAGAACTGAAGTGCTCTAGAAATAGTTTTACAGATGAAGAGAAAGAATATAGTTACATTTATTTATGCTATGCTTCTGAAATGAAAAAAAGTATCTTCCAGGACATATAAATATGTGGAAATTCCCAATCCAACAAAGATGCAACATTGCTAGGACATTTTTCAACTTGTCTTTATCAAATGACAAAATAAAGATTGTCTGTTAGCCCTGAGATTTAATTGTTAAAACATTGGTCAGCTACACAAAACCCGAAAGTCATTGCTCAAAGTAAAAACACAGTTAAAACAGACAATGTTTTAACATGGAGATCTGCTTTTAATGTGGACATGAAGGCTGACGCCCAAAAGGATGATGGACTCATTACTGATCTGGGTGTTAATCATCTATAAGGAAGCATATATTAGTGGGCATATTAGGTAGCATTAGGGAACATATGAAGCATATTAGTGTTGGGGGCAAGTGAGGAGAGGAGAGAGAACTTACATTATTGATGAATCTTATCCATTAGGGTGAGGCTGCTGCTGGCAAAGAAGAGTGCAGTCTGTATGCTCAGGCACTGCGTAGGAGACAGGCAGGCTTATGATCATTACACTATTATTAATTTAGGATTGAGTTAAAGGTCAGGGTTCAAGAAAGCAGAGGTTGTAAACATAAATTTATTGCTGAATCCTGACAACCTTTAACTCTTCATTTTAGGGGTGATTTTCCATCCAAGAACTGTCAGTGATTAATCTGCAGGCCAAAGGTGTGACAGGACTATGGAAAAAGCACCTGACATTTATGGATACGTAGTGCAGGGTGGAAGAGGACAAAAACCTGAATTCACTGATAGGTCCTACACAATTCAGAAAGACAGTCAGGACTGGCACCAGAAAGCTTCTTAGTTTAGTATTAATTCTGAAGTTTGAGATGATAGTAATCCATCCAGAAGTCTATTTTAAGGCTAGCATCACAGTTAGGTCTTCTGTGAAGAAGAGGATGGAGAGCCAAACTTAGTGTTGAATACTATCAGTTTAAGGATGGATGAGTGAGGTAAAGTTTGATGCATGGAGAGATCATTAATCTTTGGATAGCTTTGACTTAGGATACAATGAGTGGGGTTACCTGACAGGGACGGCCGTATTTGGCAAGCAGCAACTGTAGAGTTACCTCTGCTGCTTGATCCTGCCAGGCTTGTAGTTAGAGTTTCAGGACTAAGATTCATAATAATAAATAAGGGAAAACATATAATTCATCTTGGTTCCACATTGGTTCCTGAAGAGAGTAAGGAAGAAAACTATGGTGTCAGAAAAGTCAGTTATTCTGGTATGAGATCTGGAGTAGAAATCAGTATTATTAGCACTGCATTAGGAAAGCAGTTCATTGAGAAACCCCTATCACCAATACTAAATTTAGGTTATGGTCCTGGAAAGAGCACAGAATGGTAAGTCAATAGGTGGCTCTATCAAATCCAATGGGAATAGAGGATGGGCTGATATTAATAGGCATCTGTATGTTTATCTCTAATCTTAATTTTTAGGAGGTTGGAGTTGATGTTTTATTGTTACACTTATTGGCTAAGGCTGTGTTTAAATTTAGGGTAAAAAAGATGAATTTGGAATCTGAGTTTCTTGCAGGATACTAACAGGTCATGGCTAACTGATATAACTAAATGATGATTACATCATGGCAGAAAAAAGTTGATGGGGTTTGATATTGTGACAATAAGACTAAGTTTGGGGCTAGGGACTTGTGCAACAAGCTGTCAGCATCAGGTTTCCCAGAAAGATTTTTCCTCCCCAATTTTTCTGTTTGGTTAGCTATTCTGCAAGCTTTTCATCATACTGTTGGATTCCTTTGACATACCTGACAATTTATGCACAAAAAAAAGATATGGATACAAAATTTAAAGAGAGCAGCAGAGTCATCCATACTATTAGTGAAAAAGTAAACCCTTCAGTTTTTTTTTTCTGTATCACCTTTTGTATCTGTATATGACAATAGGGAGTAGCACATCAAACATGTCAATAGGACACTGCATCAGCTTCCACTGTACACGCCTTTTGCATTCCCTGTTTTGCAGATGAGTGCAAGGTTTCAACATTTAGAGTTGTCCTTCTGGCAAGTTTTGTTAATGTTAAATATTCATGTATGAAATCTGTTCAGATCAAAGCTTGGAATCATTTTGCATTTGTTTACGACCAATTAAAATGCCATATAAATTTCAGATTCTGCCATCTGAGTAACCTGAATGCAGAGAATGAAAGACAATATCCTGTACTCCTAATTTAATTTTCTCATTGTGTTTGTTTGAACTCTGACCATGGGTCAGGACAATAGATGTCTGTTTTGCTTTCTGCTTTCTAGCTTTCTGCTTTCTATTTCTGCTAGCCAGAACTGTGTGTGCATAAGACCAGCTAGTTTCAGTTATGGTTTATAGTCAGTTAAACTGAGTTTTCTCACATAGAAAACACCTTCAGAGTAAGAACTGTATTAATGGGCTACACATATCACTTGCCTGTTGCAGAATTTTGGTCTTACACAACCTGCACCCGCCTCAGGCTCCAGATCTTGACTGGAGTTGGAAGAATCTTATAACTTTCAAAAAAGAAAATGTTGTTGAACTTGGAATGGCCCCACAAGCATTTTTGCTGTATACACAGAGAAAACAGAAGATGAAGCAATGGCAGAAGAATGTTTTGACTCACTTAACCTGCAGGAAGAAGGTAAAACATGTGAGGGAATACAGTAGCAGGTAGAAGCGTGCAGTTCCCCTTTGGCTCAGCTGTTTTCAGGAAGCATTTTTCCATTTCCACTTCTCAATTTCATTTTTGTAAGCCCAAATGTCCTCAGTCTGGGCCTTTCAGAGACAGGTAGGTGGCTTAATTTTATGTCTGTTAGCCTGGAAAAACAAAGTGGGCAAGTCTGCCAAAATCATCTGGATTTTCCTCTAGTTTTGTATTTGATTTCTGACAGAGATTGACTCGTAAGTGTTCCCATGGTCATTACGTGCACACAGAACAAGGAGACACTGACAAACAATGACACTTATTTCACACCAATAGAACAAAAAACAAGCTGCCTCCAAGAAGGTGTTCCCTCAGAGTGACCCCCAAGTATAGTTTGAAAGGAGACACCTAAGAAGCACCTACCAGCAGCACGCAGATAAAGAGTTCTGCTTCTAGGTGCAAGGAAATGCAGCAAAATTCAGATATTAACACACTAACACCCTCAAAATAGAGACAGATGGGAGTCAGGATTTTGCTTTGGATCACTAAGAAAGAGGCTGCTTGCAAAGCCAGAGCCATGATCTGATTTCCAGCAGCCTGAACACTCAGAGATACAAAAAACGGGCAGTGGTTTAGGTCCAATTCAGACAACTCACATTATAAAAGAATAAGCTATTTCCTTCCCCACAGAGTGTGTTTCATACCAAGACCACATTGAACCTTGACTACTTGAAACCTCTATCTAAATTTCCATCAGCTGTAAACTGTTTCAGGTCATGTCTGTTCACTCTACATTCACAATCACTGCAGTCTTTGCAGGCTAGTCTATTAATTTAGATAGATTTTCCATCTGATCCCCTTCCAAAGTTAAAGAATTCTCATTCCCTGATAAATTAGGGATAAGCAAACAAATTTAACAAAAGTTTTGGACATACCTACCTATCACAAGAATTGTATCCAGAGCAGCTGGCAGACTTCTAAAAATCTCCAGACATAGGTTTAAAATTAAGATTATGATATATTAAATTTTATCCATTACATAGGAAAACCTGAAGAAAAAGTGTCATACTTAACCAAAAAAAAAAAAAAAAGCCTGCTTGGTGATATATTTAAGGTATTTAAGGTAGTTGGTCATTGCCCAGCTTACTTTTCCTTGCATTATATCAAGGCTTGAGCATAGCTAAGATCCCACTTCCAAGCAATCCAGATTCTTCCAGCCCATTTCTGCAGCATCACTTTACCTTTACTGCGCTGTTCACTTTACCTGTGTTGCTGAACGGCTGAACTTCTTGTAATCTTGATTTTCCTTAGGATGGAAATTTGAGGGTGATGGAAAGAAAAGAGAAGAAACAATACAATCTGAGAAAAGAAAAAAAAAAGGAAATTCAAAGTTGCTTTTGGAAGACAAAATATGAAATAACACAATCTAATGTTGCATTTTGGCAGTACAAAATTATCTTGACTGTTCTCTTGAAGGTGTTTGGCTTTGTTTGCCTTTCACACACTTCTGCATACATTTGAAGTCTGGTAATATTGAATCCTGGAAGATTAAGTTTTCAAATCATAAGAAGGCACAATGAAGCTGTTCAGATTCAGAGCTCATTTTTTAGGGGAGAAAGAAAGAAAAAAAAAATGAAAATCAGCTATGATCTTCCTGTCCCCAAATTTATCCAGATAATGAATGTGCTCCAGAGCTGTGACTTGGGAAATGAAGGTCCCCAAGACAGTGATTTAATGAGTCGTTCTCATTAAGTTAAACCTTGCTTAGCACCATAGCAGGCTTCTATTGAAAGTATATTAGTACAATGATGGACCTCCCTGTTTTAGAAGAAACATCCCCCTAAAATACATTCAGATGACAGCCCTGATGACACTCTCCTCTCACAGTTTATTTGCCTCTGCTTCTATTCATTAATATTCATATAAATAACACGCAGGGCTGACAAGCATATTCCATAAACATTACCTAAAAAGCATTCCAATTATCCCAGCTACAAACATTTCCTTCCATTTTTCTTACTGCTGTGATCATCCCATGACCTTAATGGCTTTAAATACTATCACAGTCTTTTCAACCTATCTGTTTTAGACCAGCCAATCTTTCTGCTTCTAATCTCTTCTTTCTTTCATAAAAATAATAATTTTGTATAGCAATCTGAGTTGGATTTTTGTACTTTTGGACAATTCCAGATAACCAGTCTAGCCTTCCATGGATCTCAATCACCTGTAGACAATATTGGGTATAAAAGCTAGATGTGACAGACATGCAGTGTGGCAGGCCAAACTGCATACATGGAGTGGCTGCAAGGCAATATTTGGGAGGAAAAGAAAACACATTTTTTAAGCATCTATCTTTGTAAGGCTACCAAATTCTCTTTCCACCCACAATTTTCTCTTCAGGACCCCAGGCATCTGAAATATGAAGACTCAGTGCATTTGTCCTGTTTTTCTTGCTTTGTTTCTCTTGCTTAATTTCCTAATTTAGTCCTTATTATCAACATCATCTTCTTAGCACAGATTTCTCAATTACTGAATGCAGCACTCTTAAGTCCTGTTTCTTTCTTAACTAAATTGTCAGAGGTAAATTGAATTCCAGGTTAAAATGACACTGTACCTCAAGAGTTTTATATCTCTAAGATATAGGAAGCATTTCATGACAGGGTCCAAAATCTGTAACAGAGTAAAGATACCATGTTCTTGAACTGGCACAGTTGTGACTAGTCCTGTTCTGTTTTCTAAGTTGACTGCTAAATATTTATAATGAGAGCATCTATCACAAACTTGGTGCTGCTTGCATGAATTTGGACACCATTCCTCTCAGAGGGTTTAGAGCCTTGGATTAACCTTCAGGCAAACAAAGCAATAATTCTTTCTACATAAGAAGCTGCAGTGCAAAAGGCTCTTGGCATGTTCTGGGATATAATTTACACTTTACAAATGAGGAAAGGGAGATGAAGAGGTTTGCTCAAGGTTCCCAGGCAGTCTGTAGCAGCAGGGATTAGGAGTCAGAGATTCTTGCACCCTGCTCACACGCTCCCACTGCACTGGCATGACTGTAGATAATTTCTTGTACTTGTTGTTTGCTAGATCAAGACTAATACGGAATGAAGAGACTAAGTCCTGGAAAAAATAGCTTGTAGGAAGTTATAGCTTTTAATTTGCTTCCCAAGTATCTTGTAAGTATAATTGCTATTTTTGTAGTTTTTGTGAAATTTTCAAGTGTAAATAAAAGCCACCAACTTTTACTCAGAACTAGCATTCTGAGAACAAAAGCACAATTCACTATTTATTTTCCTTAAATAAACAAAGTTCATTTGTTCTGATTTTCTTCTTGATTTTCGTATATGGCCCTGTGACTGTGAAAAACTAAACTATGAATGGAAACCTCTCCAGGGAGTTCAGCAGCAATGAGTGTAGCTTCTGCCACTTGGTAGTTAAAGAAAACTTCTCACTTATTTGCAAGCCAGATGTCTCCTGCTGCAAAAGTGTTTGATACTGAGACCTTGAAGAGGATAGGGGCAAATGGTAGATTCTTGGAGGCAATATTTCTCCCCTTTTATGCGAGATAATTTTTTAATTATTTCAAAATTTAAACTGCACCTATAAATCTGCCCCCAGAATAGAGGCTGTCATTAGCTGTGTGTCCTTAGACTTGAAGAGAGCTTCCCCACAATGCAAGTACTTGAAATAACATCTTACCTCTTCTGTTTGAAGCACAGAGCTGTTTACATAAGTGGATTGACCAGAGACAGTTTCTGGCCAAACAAATGTTCAAGAAGATTAATGATGAACACATGTTCTATTTTGTTATCTAAAGCAACACCCAAATTCTCAACTGAAAACTAGGCTATGTGATGGCACACAGTGTTAGGGCTATTTCCTGCTTTTGGAGTGTTTTGCTACTCTTTGGAGAATGCAGGTTTTTTTGCTGTTTTTTCTTTTTCCCTCTGGTAAAAGGTTTTCACGTTGCTAGAGAGAAGTTGAAGTTTCCCTTCTGTGGTAGGATTCAAAATGGAAGTATAGGTAGCCCACATATATGTAAAGAGAGCTTCACTTCACTGTTTGGCCCACAAGATAGAAGCACAAAAGCAGGTAACTGGGAAGAGTTGCTTCATCCAGCTATCCTGCAGCTGTCAGGATGTCATTAAACCTTAGAGCATAGCAAAATGTTATTCACTGGCTACTATGGGGCAAACACTTGTGGCTGCTTGTGTTTGCTCACCACAGTGCATCCAGAACACAAAAATAGCCAGCAGGCTGGAGACCTTTCTAGACTTCTCATTGATACTGGATAATTAATTAGTACTAAAGGTAAATCCCTCAGAGCATGCCCAGCCATGTATATACAGAAATTTAAGCCATTATATCTAGAAATCTAAAGAAACTTGCAGATGAAACTAGACATGGGTTAATATGGACCCAGATATCAGACCTGGTTTTCCTGGTGGAAGAAACAAGATGCACATGAGCCAGCAATGCACCTTTGCAGCAAGGACCAACATCCATTTGTTGAAATAAAAGAAAGAGAGACATACTGGAGCAAGTCTAGCAAAGGCACACAAAGATGAATACGGGGCTGCAACATCTGATGTACAAGGAGAAGTTGTGATTGTTTAATCCTGAGAAGAGAAAGCTTGGATGATCTTATGAACCTGTATAAATACTTGCTGGGAGGGTGTGATGAAGATTATGCCATACTGTTTTCAATGGTATCCAATGAAAGGATAAGAAGCAATGGTCAAAAAATGAAGAAACTTCATTCAAACATTAGGAAAAAAAATCTGTAAGGGTGTTCAAACACTGGCACAGGCTGCCCAGAGAGGTCATGGAGTCTCACTGTTTGCCAGTACTCAAAACCCTGTTGGACACAGTGGTGGACACAGTTCCAAGCAATCTGCTTAGAGAGCAGGTAGGTTAGTTTAGACAGTCTCCAGAAGTCCCTTCCAACCTCTAACGTTGTCTGACTGCGAGTGAGTCTGTCTCCTTGGGGTTTCACTGACGAAACATGAAAACACATGAGAAAGAAATGTCTGAGGTCCGAGCGTACCTGTGTCCCACACAGACTGTGGCCAAGTCTCTTATCAGGCAGGAGAATAATGAAACGCCTCGTTTCTGCCAGCCCTTCAGCCCATAGTCACTTTTTTCTTTTGCCTTTCAATATTGAGTACCTTTTGCAGGCTAGCACAGCCCACCTAAAGCAGGATGCAACTTCCCGCCTTAATAAACATGTCAAACTGTTTCTCCTAGAGAAAGACTAGAAGAACAAAGATTCCCTTTAGGTTTTGACTGTTAGAGTCTGTAGTAATAGTAGAAAACATAAAAAGGGGGAAGCGGCCCGCAGAGATTTATCAGGACCTACTGCCATGCAGCACTTGTTACATCCAGGATTGCTTAACACATTTCAGGCTATGGGGCGAGGTCTTGAGGGCTGTGAGGCTGAAGAGTCGAGGTCACTGCCCTTTCTTTTCCTGCTGTTTCTCTTCTGCCACTTGCAGTGGCCAGTGAAGGCTGAAGTGACATCAATATCTGGACTGCACCATGGCCCTTGGAGAAGCGTGTCAGGCATCAGTTAGTCACCACCTCTATTTTATGGAAGGAAAATAAAGGCAAAGCATTGAACTATAGGCCTCAGCTCATGACTGCAGACAGCATGTCAGCAGAGCAGGGCACTTAACCTCAGCCACACCACCTGCAGCCCAGTGTGAAAAAAGGAAACTGTGACTGGGGATACAGGGAATAGGGATTAGTAGCTGCCTAAGCCACTGCAGTTAGACCTGCCCATGCCAGAACTACAGGGCAGCATGGCAACTGTGTGGGACAGCTAAAAGACTCCCAGGCATTGGATCTGATCCTGCCTTGGTGTTTGCTCCAACTATATGTCCACTCCTTGACAACTTGTTCTAAATATTTCATTTTGTTACTGGATAGTCATATTTTGTGGGTAGCCACTAGTCAGTTTGAATTATTCACTCATAGAAAATACTTCCTTTAGAAGGTACTGTAAACATAATTAATTTTTAAATAGTTTGAGTTGTTTGAAAGCCATGAGCAATGGTTATTAATACTGGCACAGAACAGGTCACATGCTGGTGATCCAAGGCATGGAAACTGAAGCACTTTGGACAGAACTAATGTTTTTACATTCACTTGCACAGTATCCAGACACAGTGGTGGTAGAGGAGTTAATTATACCCAAGACAGTAAAATGGGGAAGTTACAGGTACTAATACATGTGGCAAAATAAATCTTTAGATGAAGACAATCACTTATATTCAAGTAATTCCATTTCCACTGATTCATTACAATGTACAGTTCTATCATGTATCTATCCTGAAGGAGGAGGGGGAAGGAGTTTCTCTCATTGAAGGCAATGGAAACTATGCTTGTTATAGCATGCACAAATATGGACATGAAACTGGGAAGCTGCACTGCTACAGCTCTTACAGACGCAAAGAAGCACGCACCCGGATTCCCAAGCAACATACAGCGATGTTTTGCCTTGAAACCTCTTGCACCAAAAGTCATGTTTGTGATAAAAAAAATGGCTAGTGCCCAACCAGCTGGATCAACATGCCAAGAAAAGTTTCCACTTGGTGCCTGCAGCTTAGTTACCATTAGCACAACTCAACACTGTTCTGCTTCCATTAAAAAAATCTCTAAGGCTTGCCACTGTTTGGAAAGAGCCTATAACTTCTTTGCACATGTCTAGACTGGTTTACTGCTTTTCACTGTGACTTCTTGTCATGTTATCAGAGCCAGTACAAGCTTTTTGACTGCTGCTGACCAAGGCAGACTCTGAATAGTCTTCAAAGGCAAAGAATTTGCCAGCAACTGAGTCAGTTTATATTGCCTGCCAGGAATTTGCTGCATGCCATACAATGCAGTTTTGAGTCACCGTCTAAAAACAGTCTTGATGAATTAGTACTTAAAAAGAAAAAAAAAGTCTGAAATTACCACTTGATCCTACCCCAGGTCTTTGCCATCATGCCTTTCTCCCTGAATGCAAAACACTCAAGCTGATCTCAGTATAAATGGCTAATGTCCCATTCACTAAGGAGCACAAGCTGAGGCTGCACGTTGGCTCTTAATGAGCGTGGCCTTTGGTGGAGAGACGCAGTAGTCTGATGCAACAAGACACACACATTGCACAGGCCTGTAAAAGAAGCAGGAGGCTGCTGGATGCTCACAGTCATGAGGACAGTGCCCACACCTCTCACATTACAACCTGACTGGGAGCAACATGTCTGTGGAAAACAACTAGCAATTCTTTAAGAAAGAAAAGTTTTGCTTTACTCACCACTAGGTGTCACGACATTGTCATTTTTAAGCTGGCTGCTGAGTTTTTCTAGGCCCAGGGGGAAAGAAAAAAAGCTCAAGGTGAAGGCAGGAAGCCAGTGTATTAGCCAAATACCTAGACGGGCTCCAATCTAAATTCTTTTCAGTAAAGTCAGATTGGTAGATGGCACTTTCAAAGAAAAATGAGAAATCACTTCCAGGCCTTTTGCAGATTTGCTGCCATTGCAGCCCATATTGAAACACTAAACATGTCAGGAGTGCAGGTAGCTGCAGAGTTCAGCAAACTTAGCGCACCCCAGAGCCCTGCTATTTGTTTGTGTTACTCTGACAGAAATCAGCCCAACACTCAGCAGAGCTATAGCTCTATTACGAAAAAAAAAAGACTTTTCCCTACAATCATGAAATGCCTGTTCCTTTTTCAATGCCTCTCAGAACAGCTCATTTTGTTAAAAGTCGGTCCATGTTATTACTGACTAATTCTGTATTTTCTGGTAGCTATGGACACTGGTAAATACACAAACACAAATATATGCATATGTTTGAATGAATATTTGCAGCAAAACAACAACAACAGGTCAGGACAGGTCCCTACAGCTTTCTATCATGCTTCTTTTCAATATCTCCATTCTTTGCCTCTTTTCCCTCTCTCTGCCATGGACTTGCTTTTCCTATGCTGCCAAACTCACTGATGAGATGTCACCATCTCCAGCTTCTCTGGCCCTTGCACTGGGACTAAGTACAACGAGTCTGCGCTGGCTTCATGCTCGCCTCTGCATTGGGAGTCCTAGTTCGCTCCTTGAAGGAGACAAACTGTCTTTAGGTTACATACTTGGTTACTAATCCTGAGGGCTGGACACAAGCCAGCAAAGGAGTGAAGGAGTCTCTTGCTCTCTCTCTCTGTTTCCATAGTCTCTTTTAGGTTAGTATTAAAAATGTAGCATGAAAGATGTCACCTTGTCAGGGAAGGGACGAGCAAATGCTGCCCGGGAGTGCCCTTCTCCTCCTGCCTGCACCTTCCCCGCCACGTTGGATGCAGAAGGCTCTGGGCAGGCAGGAGCCCACCAGCTCAGGAAGCAGGAGACCTGGTGCAGCGGAACAGACGCTCCTGGGCACTTTTGAGGAACTTGGCAACGAGAGGGGACTGAGCTGGCTGCCCAGTATGGGCAGATGTTTTTTCCTTTGACCCCCTTGTAAAGTACACATTTGCTGGATGATTTACAGCTGGGTCTTTGAGCCAAAGGAAAAATCTAAACACTGCTGGCTGCAGTCTGATTTTGTTTGACCTCTTAAGTACTTTAACATGGTACCAGCCTTCTTTCCCATTTTAGGTCTTTTTCTCCCAGAGTAGCAGAAAGGATTCAGCAATATAGCTTCTAAATCTCCCAAATGCCAATATTGGAAGCAGGGGATCTGAATTCTCTGTAAGACAGGAGCTTTTCTCTTTTCCTTGGGGGGCTTATCCCATAGATGAAGCTCTGAAGCAACCCTTGCAAGTGCCTTTTTCTTTTTTAAGTGAAAAGAGTTGTTTTATTGCAGTGTGTTCTGAGTTTCCATCTTCCCATTCTATACGTTAGGAATTTGAAAATCAAGGTTTGCACAAGAATTTAAGCCTAAACATTTTCCTCCATCCCACAAAGTAAAGCCATGCCACTGGGTGGTCTTGGCACTGAGCTCTCACATGGGGCCACTAAAGGTGATTTTTTTTGCAAGTACGGAACCTGAGAGATTTGATTCATATTACAAATGTGCAATCTTTCTATTATATAAATTAAGATTGATTCATAACCCATATTCTGTGTTAGAGCAACACAGAAAGATTCCACTTATCAGGATTTAGGTTGGGACATTTCTTTTAAAGGAATGGCATTCAACCCTTAAATGTTTTTATGTTGTTTTTATTTTTGTCAGAACCCTCTCTTGTAATATTGCTCACCCAATATTCCCTTTGCTATTACAGAAAATGATATATTTTTCTTAATATTTTTCCAGTTCATTTACCTTTGTTATTTGGCAATATCTCATGTCTCGTCTGTTTTACCTTATTTAAAATGGGGAAATGTGATGGTAAAACCGCAGAAAAGTTGGGAATTCAGCAGCAGCAGGTGCTGGGTCTAAAAGTATTTTCCACTCATTCTTTAGATAAGGGGGTGAATTTCAAAGTGACTGTAATTCATAGCTATTCCAAGCTTATTTATTGACCATCATACTTAAAAAATAGGGTGACTTGGATAACAATTATTCTTTATTTATTACCTGTTTTAGGGAACCAGAATGTAATACTTCATTACTTTTAAGACATTTCATTTTTGTCCCCTGACGCATGGACATTCATCCCATGCCTCCTAAATCGAAAAATCCAGCATTTCTCCAACATCATGTTCATTCTTTTCTACACAGTCTGCCCAGTTCTTCTCTTGCATGGACAATATGTTTTCTGGCATCCAGTAAATTACTGTTGCCTTGCACAATGACAAATTAATCAGTAAAATCTTTACTCTATGGGAAGCAGCATCTACCTGATGAGGTGATCAGTGAGGAGATATTGGAAGAATCTTCAGGAGATCCACATGCTCTGCTGTAAGCAAAATGATGTCTGGACACCAAGAGTAGAAGAAAGAAATATCTCAAGTATTCTAGTTAAACTAGACCAACTGCTTAGGAGTTAATCCTGGAGAAGTAACACTCCTACAGTCATGTTATTAATATTGAAAATTGGTTGAACTTGCAATATCAAATTGACTAAAACAGTTCATAAATGGTACCTGAATTACAGAAGAGCAGGACATTGGTCTAAGAATTGCTAAAGAAATAAGATTAAACTCTTGAACTTCAGATGTAGGTGTTGATGAGTTTGTGCAGGGTGTGAATTTAAACTCTGCCAGGAAAGCAAAATAGTGTCCTAGGTTACTTTAGTTGTAAAAGGGTTTAGTTGTAAAAGATGAAAAGGTGGTATGGTATAGGGGCCAGGATGCTGGTCTTACACTTTAGAGATGTGTTCAAGTCCCTTCAAGATGACATGTCCTTCCTGTATCATCTTGAGGAAGTTATGTAAAGCTGCAGCTGTCAAAGGAGTTGTGTCTTCCTGGTCGCTAGCTCCCACCAAGGTACCCACCTACATTCTGGAGGAGACAGCTAGGAACATGCTTTAAAAAACAACAGTGATACAAGGGATAGACATAGAGCTTTAAAAAAATGTTCTAGGTCAGTGGCTAGAGAGGGAGCAAAGAGGAGCATAATTATGTAGCACAGTAATCACGGCATTTACTCAGGAAAAGGAAGATCTGCCTCCTAAAGATATATTTGCATTTTATATTGGACAGTCTTCAAATAAAATGGAATAGAACAGAAAGTGGGACTTAGTTTTCTTCTTTTTCAACCATTCTTTTGGGGAAAAGGCATGTGTGATCATTTTGTGCATCTCTGTAGTTTCATATTAGGCCTGTTCTGAGTAGGTTCTTCAAGCTGCACTTGTCAGGAAGGCAGGCAGGACCGTGCTTACCCTGAAGATCCAACTTTGCCCTACCTAGCAAGGAAACGCCTACTGGCTCAGCTCTACCAAAATGCAAGCTGTCCCAAACAAAAGCAGAAATACAATTAGCATTTGAAGGATCCTTTCTAGAAGCAAATCAATGTAAGTGCTTAACAAAGTAGGATTCCACACTTGGACTTACAACTTAAATTGTATCTAAACCTGGCTTTAGAATTAAAACAAGGGTGCTATACAATTGATCAGTACTTGTTTCTCCATATCTTCTCTAAAGCTGGGAAGCTGATACTTACTTCTTTCCTAGTGTTCCTCTAGAGCTACTGCTGAAAAGCACCTAATGAGAAGAAAGGAGTCCTAGCACCTCTGCAAAAGGTGCACTAGCCCTTGCCTATTTCACAGCAGTGGTGCGAGAATAGCTATCTTAAGGACAGTGAAGTATTTGTACACTGTGACAAAGGGGACAATTATAAGGGTCTCAGACTTGCATGGACCTGCTCTTACTTTATATAACATAACCTGCAAAGCAAGCTCAAAGCATAATTTGCCTGGAGGGCAAATAGAGAGTTTCCTTGAAGAGAGATAATTGTGAATTTTTAGTGCATCTTTTGGCTGCTTAGGGGGAAGCTTGCTTAAAGCTTGCATATGCAGACATTTTCTAAAAAGGAGTAAAATTGAGGACTGTGAAATGGCACTTTTTACCATTTCATTAGAGAGCATCCAAATCTTTGAAAAGAGACACTTATCAACAATAAAGTGTAAGGAGAGGGAGAATGTGTTATTCTGATTATGCAGATAGACCTGCATAATCATCTCAAACAGATGGATCCAAAAGCACTGAGAGATTGAATGACAAGGCCAGAAATGTAAGAGCATGGCCTTGACAAGCAGTGAGATCAACATCAGTTCCTGAAAGCCTTCAAGAAGCTGGGCTGCCCTTCTGCAAGCTTTCTAGAGTGCTGAATAGGGACATATTCATCTCTTGATGAGAGATGGCTGCAAATTGGATTTCTTCAGTTTATAAAATTTGCCCCAATATATTCACTTGCTACTGTGCACTGTTTTTTGACTGACAATCCAATACATGACCCATGTATATGATTAATTACTATGCTGCTAAAAAGAAAGTAGTTAGGAGCGCATTGGTAGGACCCTGTCCTCTGCCTGCATGACAACATCAGGAGCAATCTCTTCTGAAGAGAGACTGTGGCTGAAGACTAAATCCACCAGAAGGAGGCTCCTTCAGGGAGTTAAAACTTTTTCAGTAGTTTTGTAACTCTAACAGAAGGCAGTGAGAATTATGTCTTGGAGGGCCCACTTAATCCTACAAACAGTCACTCCCTCATCATTAGGATCTATTTGAAAAATGCATGCCACCAAAGAGGCAACTAAGACTACATTGCAACTAATAGCCAAACAGATGTGTCACAAGACATGCACTCAAGAACAAACTCAAACTTAAAAGAATAAGACCCACTTTTTTTTCCATAATGAGCCTTAAACAGCATCAACAGCATAACCAGCAAATGAAAAAAAGCAGTTGCATGAAGAAAAACAGTTGCATGCAGTTCTTAATGAAATCCAAACAGCTATCTCCAAACTTTCTAATGAGCACCACAGGTTACTTATTCATGAATGTTGCTGTTCAGTTTACTGGCCATTTTTTATCTCCAGATTTGTGTGCCTAAAGCTTTCACTTGGGAGAGTGGCTTGATTTTCATGGCAACTGCTCCTATCTGCTCCTGCAGGAATTGTAGTTTTCAACATCACTAAAACAAGTCCGCTCTTTTGAGTGATTAAAGGTGGGTTTTAGTTATGTAACTTTTAGGCATTCCATATCAGAAATCTTGGGTCAAGTGGAGAAAGTTACAGCAGATCTCAGGCATTCACTATGCCCTGCCAAACCCCAGGGACCCTTTATTCATCAGATTTTATAACCTGAAAATTGTGTCTTTTGCTATCTAGTTGTTGCCTAGTCAGTTAGAATCGAGTCAGGCAGGAACACTGCAAGCAGCACTGGAAACATGATTATTTTTTTAATGGCACATCTCCAGCCAGCTGGATAGAACACACCGGGCAGCCCTAACGTGGACTGGTCCAGCTTCTTTGATGACCACAGGAGCTGCTGATACCAAGGCAGAGCACAGTTCGGGCACTGCGATGAAATGATCTTCCAAAAGAACACAGCTGATCGAAACACACACAACAACTCGGCCTCGACTAACCTTTTCTCAGCCAGGGTTAACTGGTCAAACTTGAGCTTTGGCTCACTTTGGGCATGCTTTTCCAACTTTGACTTGATCTCTTGGCTTGCAGAGCTATCTTGGAAGAGTAATGGAAATTCAGGTGCTTTTCACATCACATTTATTTATTTATTTATTCCTTTGCTAAGTTGTCATAAATACTGACCTAATTGTCTTGTTTCTTTATCCAGGAACAACATATCCAGAAATTTCTCTTTGCCCTTAACGTTTTTTTTTCTTTTTGCCAAGGAAGGCAGAAGAGATGTGTTGGTATCTGCTTTATAAAAACAGCCAATTGTATCTGTTTGGCCTAGTAATGATCAAGTTGTCTAGGTAAGGGACTGATTGATAAAAATACATTCACAATCTCTAAGTACTAAAGACAGGGATTACCTTATTTTCAGCCTTTTGGGTGGATCCTGTGATTGCCAATCTCTGACAGCTTGTGTGAGCTGAGTTTTTTGTGCAAAGAATAACTTCAATATCCTGACTGAGGGAAGTGATGTTTTATTCCTACTATGTCTAATTTATTGGTCCACCTTAGGAATGCTTTCATAGATGTCAGTTTCATGCAGATGTACTGGAATACAAGCTCTTGTACTGCCAGTTTGCCAGTAATCACACACAGTTGCTGGCCACTTCTGCTATCACACTATGCAGTCACGATCAGTAGCGGTGAGGACCTAATCCACTGCACTGAGCAGTAATAGCCCCCATAGGCTACTAAACATGTTGCATATAGTCCCTCTCCTTCCCAGAGGAGTGCAAATTTCATGGCTAGTTCTACTTCATGTATGTGATAGAAACCATGGGATTTGAAATTGAAATAACATTGTATAACTCAAAAACATGGTTTTTGGTTGTTCATGCTTCAGCTTCAGAGCTGGCCAAACAGGCAGTCAAAGGGGGCAAAGAAGTGCTGAGAGGTGGCAAGGCGGCTGTGGACCCACCATGTTGCTGTGTTGTGCCTGTGTTGCTGAGAGAGATGCTGGGAGGCCGCTGATGGTTGTAGCTAACACTCTGCTTTGAGGTTTCCACAAGTCAAGAGTGTCATCTTTATCCACTGCCTTCCTATGGAGGAGCAGGAGACCGCATTTCAGTTCCTCTTTCTCTTCTTCCCCCCGAACAGAAGACCCCAGCCCTGAGCTGCAGGCTCTGCTCTCTAGTGCTTGGGTGGCAAGCTCGGCATTGTCTCTGGAAGGAAAGGGCACAGCTACCAGGCTGTGAAGCGGAGATTACTTCAATCGTGTAGACATTTATTAAAACACTGAGAACAGGGACACTCTGCCACAGCTGGCTGTCACAAGCATCATCGGCCTTGTCTGGACTGACCATCAGTGAGCAGGCATCCTTCCTTGGACTTCTGCCCTTACACTGAGAGGAATATTGGTTCACATATCAGAAAGGCTGCGAGAGCTGGGCCTGTTCAGCCTGGAGAAGAGAAGGCTGAGGGGGGACCTGATCAGTGTCTATAAATA
>JAUBOD010000030.1:10726630-10754490 GCA_032353885.1 Nothura maculosa | reverse complement strand
GCAGCCCTGAGCCATGTGCTCTAGGTGACCCTGCCTGTGCAGGGGGATTGGACTAGATTATCTCTAGAGGTCCCTTCCAACCTTAACGATTCTATGATTCTACATATGCCCTAAACATGGTGGAAAATTAATCTACTTTCTTGCCCAAGTATCTGTGGCGTCAGTGGGACAGTAGAAATTCTCCTCAGGAGGTTGTGGAATTTAAATCACTTCTAGGAGACAGCAAACCAGGCAAAGGGTATCTCAAGTGGAAGTGGGAAACCCAAAGGGACAGATAGTCCTTTCACATAAAGGCAGGAACTTTACAATTTCTCTCCCTTATTACAATGAAGTCAGTGAAGGAGAGCAGAAATTCTCCTGAATCCACTGAGCCAGTATCCACTGCCAGTAATGATTCAAATCCCAGATGCTTCACTGCCTTAAGCAGACTGAAGCTTCTATAATTAATTCCCTGATAGCCTTGCTAGTTTTAAAATCCAAATAATAATATGCAAGGAAGAGGATGTATGGAAAGTGTCAAATGTTTTCCTTCTCATTTACCTGCCCTTTCTCCCTGATGGTTAGGCATCCTTGCCCTGAGTGCCAACTAGGTCATATGAGGCAAAGTGTCTATTGAGCAGATTTTTCTCACCAGACATTGGCAGCAAAAAGTGAATATTACATCTCTTACCAGACATAAATTTCTGGTTCCTTGGCTCTGGCTCACAAATGCAGTGGCCAGGAAGTTTTGGCATTCTTTTATCCTGAGTATTACTCAAAGTTATAATTTATTTGAGCTCCTGTGCTCTTCTTGTCTTGACTGTGATAAAACAAAATTGAGAGATACCACATCTCTGTATATGACCAGGAGAAATACTGACAAGTGTGAAAAGACAGAGGGGACAGAACTAGGAACAGGGGGAGGAAATGGTAGAAAATTAAATGAATTAAAATAAGCATGGAGATAATTCGATAGCCTAAGTTTACATATAAGGTCTTTTTGAAAACGTCAGTTTGAAATGAGGTGTTTCATACTTTAGAAATGGAAGGACAAATGTGGTGTTAACAAAGTGACATATTGACTTAATAACATTGAAATAGCTTTGATTTATAATATGAGCTTGGATTTATTCTATGATTGCTCCATGCCTGTACATACACATTGAAATGTGAGGGTGTAGTGGAAACATTTGTTTCTATAAAAATTAGTTCCTATGCCGATCAGGAAACCTCCCATTGGATTACATTATAGGTCCTTAGTTTTACAGCTGTTCCACAGTTACCTGGAACTGCTTAACTCTCAGGACATAATCCTTAACCTGGGCTCTCAGTGGGTTCCATAAAGCCTCTTTTTTGCTTGCTTGGCTGCTAGTACATGCTGTTCTCAATCACCAGAAGGTAGTCCTTGAAATCCAGCCTGCCCTGTACCAGTCAAGGTGCCTTCATTACAATAATCTTTATGATTGCTTATTCAGAAATATTTTGAAGGTACAGTCTGCAAAGAGGAAAATTTTGCCAAGAAGAGGTGTATACACCACTCCCAAAAAACATGTCCTATGACAGACAAAAGGGGAGATTTAGAGGAGACACAGAAAACCTATCAAAGTATCAGGATATTTCTACACAAGAGTTTAATTACAGGAGAATTTCAGAAAGTAACAATAGGATCGGGATGCCATTATAGAGTAATCTTTGATAGAGTCTAACCAAGGAAATTTAGAGTAGCATCAGTGAAGATAACACATCAAGATGAAATTTATGCCTAACAGGAGATTACAAAGTAAGTTTCCTAGTTTTCACCCTGACACACCTTTACATATGTAAGGACAAAAATATAGCTCTCCACCAACGCTAATGCTACCAGGATTAGGAGGCATTGTGCTTAATACATGCCCTGCTTGTTCTACTGCTACCATTGTCGAGAAGACTGAGAAGAAAGTTTTAGTTCTGAAATTATGTCATGCCTCAAAAATAATTTAGAGAAACCCTGCTGCAGTTGACTGTGAGCGACAGGATTAAATCTGGTGCAAAACCAATGTTTGGCCCAGCATCTGTACTAAAAATATAGCTGTAAAGGGAAAAAATAAGAATGTTTTAAACAACTTAGCATTTATTGGACGCAAAGAGGTCTGAAGAGCACTAAATGGAAAATGGCAAACATCTTGCACAAAAATAAGAATCGTCCTGCCTTCGCAGGCCTAGAAAGCTTGCATGTGTGGTACAAAAAATGTGTAATGGAAACCTGGGAAACAAAGGCAGCTTGTCAGGCCGAGGAGTCCAGCTGTTTGCAGACTGTGGAAGATAGAGCAGACTTTGTTCAATGTCTGCAGATGTTTCCAGATTTTCATAGTTCTAAAATTTAAATTCATTTACCTAATCAATATAAAATATCTAAGGGGAAACGTCTTGTCCATTGGATACAGTTCAGGTGATGAAAAAAACAAAATATTTAAACATTCTCAGGCAGTAGAGCTGGTGGCTGTAGCCATCTAGCAGATGGAAACAACGACAGGAGACAATCCTTGCTGGAACCATAAATGAATATTCGTTCCTCAGTTACACTCACGCGATTCTGCTAACTTTACTAAAGTGCAGTGTAACTGAAGTGCAATTCATCCACTAGGCCTGATCTTGTGGAAGTTGGGACAAATTCCTTTTACCCAGCTACAATCTTATAAAATAATGCTACCTTAAAGGAGGATGGATGGCTTTCAGAACCTTTTGCCTGAGAAGTTTAAAGTACACAAGAAGTCCCACAACAGAAGTGTAGGAAGATGAACGAGTGGGAGTCACATGAGGCTGGACTGAAGGAAAGGCTGAATAAGTGGGGAAACTGTGTCTCCTGTGAGGCCATTTTCATGCTATTTCAAAAATTGATGAAGAATTGATGAAGAAATTGGTGAATGATGATGAAGAAACTTCAGCTAAATATGCTTCTTAACTACTTATGCAAAAAACCAAACACTACATGTGCTAAAACTTCAGGAGAAAAAAAAATAGTTAAATAATTTGGAAAAGCAAATTTCTTTTGGAAAAAAATCAGAAGTTTTAAAGTGAACCATAGCTTCCAAAACATGAAGTGCTTCAGTAAAACAATGTAAGTTTATCTGCTTAACTGCTATACATAGTTCAGCTTAAAGATTTCTACTTTTCCTCACATGGATGGAAAAACAGTTCAGTTCATCCAGATTTGCATTCAGGATTCAAGTCTGTACTGCATAAGATCAGACTTGGTAAATATATATTTTAGAAAATAATGGATAGAAAGCTAGTCTTGATGAAGTAGTTGCCTGGAATTCAGGATTGAATAAATGAGGAGGTAAATCAGAGCACATTGATCTATATATCCACAAGAGCACCTAGTTTTATGAGCCTATTTTTTAATGATGCTGAGAAGCATCTTTCTACCATATGGCAGTAAAAGGGGAAAGTGAAGCAAGATAAGCAGGGTAACACATTAACACTGTCCATGGTCCCTTTACAAAACTCAAGCGGCTTAAAAACCTACAAGTAGGCTTTTGTTTGTCTGATTTTAAAAGGAATTCTGATTTTGGAGAAAGGAATTCTCTTAAATCCGCAATTGTACTGAAGCCAGTATACCTGTAATCAATATATACCTTTACCCGTAACTGGGGATTGTGTTACTAATTCTGCTTGTCCTAGCAGTGAAAATGCAAACATTTAGTCATCTTTGTGCCCCAAATCCTGAGTTACAACACTGTGTCAACTCCGATCTCTTCACATAAACGTACATGTGCTCGTGCATGTGCTTCTTTTCTAAATGTCATGCTCATTCTTATAAAAACTTTCATTTCTGTAGTTCTTTAAAGAACAGTCAATAAGAAAACAACAACAAAATCACTGTCCTGCTGATGTATTTCGTGTTTACAGTGGGTACATACGATCAAATAACCTCTCTCTTGCTACGCAAAATACCTGAGGTAAAACTTGTTTTCATTTTAGGGGGATCCTTAATATTCAAAGTAGCCAGGGAGTGAAAAAAATACTATGCTTAAGACAGCAATAAGCATGTTGATTGCTTTCTCACCTCAAATGGCCTTTCTTACATCTCATCTTCTCACAGTCTCCAATTTGTACACATTTTTTGGTCATTGTTTAATATCTTTTCATGGTATGACTTTCTCAGAGACATCCCTACCTCACAAATCTGAAATTTCTTATTGCTTCACTGTCCAGGGCTGGCACAATTATTCCAAAATGATCTACTTTTCAGATGATTCCCAGATCATTCCCAGACTGTGAGACAGCTTGTTTGTGTGATGGAAAGCACCAGAGGTAACCTTACACCGACATGTTAATTGTCTGCATTTTACCACATCAGTGAAAAATTCAGAGCAACTTAATTTTTCAATGCTCTGAATTCATCTATGCTTCTGTGAGATTGTATCATCCTTGGTTTCCCTTGTTATCTTCACATCGGTGCCATCAGTGTCATTCCATTTATCTGAAGTTCACTTTTTCTCCCCCTTCACCTCTTCACAGCGGGGCATAGCCCCCACAGTGCTCACCTTGTTGTCTTGAAGACTTCTCCACCTTTCTAAGCTAGATATAGATGCCTCACTCACTTTGTCTGTAATTCTTGAGTGAAGACAGGACACCTGTATGGAAGAAGTTGAGTGACGACACTAAATACAGACCAAAAAGAAAAGGGGGAGTTTTATACATTTAGAGGCAAAAAGTTATCATTAACCAGCCAGCCAAACATATATCCAATTGACTTGGTACCTGCCTGTGTTGATCCTTCTGTTCTACATTACAGCTTGTTCCCTCACCCTTTGCTTTGGGTGATTTTAAGACTGTTAAGGTCTGGGAAGAAGGAACAATCCCTCCAGTTTTGGATGGAATATTTTCACACTATCATGATGTTTTCTCCAGAAAGTTGGGTTCTGACACTGTTCCCATTTAAGTGAGCAGGGAATCTCCCACTTCTTTTGACTAAAGCTTTTGTTAGTGGGTGTCTGGAGAGATAATTTCCCCAGCTTTCCCTTGCAGTCTTGGCAGGCACAGTTCACTCCTCACTTGGAACTCCTCTTATTTTTCTACTTCTATTATTCTCTAAATTTAGCTTCCCCTACTATTTCTTTTCAGAGACTAGGGTGCTACTTATCTGTCTCCACTTAGTCTGTCACTTGTTGCTCATGGAGTGCATAAGGAGTATCTAGAAAGTAAAGTATTTCATGAGAGTGCAGAAAAGGCATGCTTTTCGTAAGAGTGCAGCACCGAGATGACAGCACCGAGATGATGTGAGCGAGATAACAGCAGAAAAGGGAAACACAACCTGCCATGGTGCAAGATGAATGTCAGTAGAAGTTCTATATCAAATATATGGTTCTGGGAATTTTAAAAAGCCAAAAGGAATCAATAATACTTAAGCTCTTTTTTTTTTTTAAAAAAAAAAAAAGATGCATTACTATTCCTAGGACCTTCCTCATGAACGACGAGGATTCACTTAAATATTCCTCCATGTGGACTCAGCCATTGGAAATCTCTCATAGGTTTGCTTTTTAGCACTTGTTTTTTTAAGCAGTTGGCTCTTTTTAGTTCATGTTTTATGGATTATATAGTCAAATTGCAGAGGAAAGAAAGTTACCTTAACAAGAAACAAAAACCCTTTCAAATCTGCTCAAAAATTACACCGTAACTGGCCTCAGTCCTGAGGTGTCCCTACATTAAACAGTGAATCTGCAATAACGGGATGTAGAAAAGGAAGAAACGAAAGGTCAGACATGTCACGATACCTGAATTTGAACTTGGTTCAGTGAAACGTAAATTGCATTGTTCTGTTAACTAGTATAAATGCAGAATAACCCCATCCTAACTAGCGGACTTGTGCTCTGGAAAGACTCCAGAGAACTGAATCCACCTGACGCTCATGTGCAACAAGATGCAAATAAATATGCTCACCCAGGGTGACTTTTTATTTTTCCTCATCTTGTTATCTTTATACACACACACACACACACACATATATTTAAAAGGCTCATTTTCCAGTCTCTCTTCCATATCTGAGATAACAGGTTAAAAGTTGCTTTCTGAAACATAATGATAGGTCTTACACGACTGAGTGTTCTTGCTTACCACTGAATTATTTTCATTTACTCCAGTCTTGCTGGAGATTTTATAAAACAACAAAAGTATGCAAGAGAAGACTGTCTAAGGCTATCTGAAGAGTAAACTAAACCATAAAATACCCTGCTAAATCAAAAGAGACAGATCTATTTGCACATATATGTTTTCTGGACCACCTTCAACTATGCTGGTTTTTGAGAACCTGCAAATCCTTCAAATTTGTTCTACATTAGGCAGTAATTTGTAAGGACTACCTGCATTAAAGGAAATGCTTCATAGCTGATACCTGATAAATGAAATTAGCAGTCAGTGTGATGCAAGACAAAGCAAAAAGCACTGAAGCTAAGAAGATCCAGAAATAGCCCAAAAATTCTTTTGAAGGTCAATCGTCAAATTTGCACTGTCAATCAGGACACAAAGAGTTCACTGGATATGTTTCTTCTGTATTTGAGATGCTGTAACTGAAACAGCTTTTCTAAGCCTTCCTGACACAAATTCTATGATGCAGATTTTATGACACAAAAGACAGCCTGAAAGCAAGGCTGCTGTCTGCCGCACTGCAAAAATCCTGTTCCCCTAGGTGTGTATGAACCCACACTGTAGACCAATACTTGCTCAGGTGTGATCAACAGAATTGCAGCTAGTCGTGACATCGGCTTCCACAGGAAAATTGTAGTAAAACAGCTTCCAGTGCTCAGTTTTAATGTCCAAAGGACAATCTTGCAATTTTTTTTGCAAGTCTCAAGTGAAGAGCACTGCATAGTTGTGACACTGCAGCAGCTCAGTAAGGGCCATTGGTGATGCCTTGCTCTTTATAAGCAACACTAGCATTGCAAACGGTCCTGCTGATTTCAGTCAGCACTTTAATTATAAAAAGTAGCAAAAGAGAAAATCAGTCTGACTTTCTGATTCTCACAAGCTAACAATAAGACTACAATATTTAGATTCCAGCTGCAAAATGTGAAGGTTATCAGCCATCCTGCCCCAGTGTTAAAAAAAATAATAATAGTACATGGTTTTCATTTGTAGAAATAATTTTTCCAAACAATCTTATTTCTATCAAGCCAATTTTTAAGGAGAAGTGGGACTCTAAAATGAGACTTAAATACTAGCCAGTCTGAAGTGTGTAGCACTGGGATAATACGCTAGTATCTATGAAAGTCTATAGCCAGACTTGGGTGTGTCTGAAGTTAGGCTCATAAATCCATATTCAGACTGTTAAATAAGTGGCCTGATTTTCAAAAATGCTTATGACCCAGCTCCTCCAGCTGCCTTCAATAAAAATGTGTGTGTGTGAGTCTGTGTATGCATGTTCAGTACTTCAAAAATTAAGCCACATATTTAGATGCTTAAATCTAGACATTTTAGGCTTGTAAATGTTGCCAATAATAATTCTCCTAAATTCACCCCTGGGACAGTTCAGAGAGTAGATTTTAAATACAGGTGCTTCCATGGGAGGACAGGCAATCTGAGCAGAGGGGTCTGATGTAACTATTGTTTTTCAGTTCTTTCTGAAAAAAAAGCTGGGGAATTATATTTTTGAACCATCAGAACTGCCTTCCTTACACCTGCACAAACAGCTCATAGGAAAGCTTTCACAGAGATTCTACTGCCTATCTATGTTTAGCATAACCAGTTTTAATATGTTGCTTTGCAGGAATAACATATAATAACAAAAAAAAATCTTGAAATATTTCTTTCATAATCATGTTTGAAGGAAATCATCTTAAAAAAAAACACATATTGACATTCATGTCTTTTTTTTTCCTTTTTTGAGGTTCCAAGAGAAAATAGGTTTCCATTTCCAAAACGTTTCATGTCAGAGACTGCAATATATATTTCTGAGGAATGTCTGTCTTTGGTTTGTTTGGAAAAGAATTCAGTTGTAGACCTAATCCTAGAGCTATCCCTGTGCTAATAAAACTTAGAGTTAGCAGCTACACAGATCCGAGTGGTGTGGAACAATTTACACCCAAAGTAGAGAATATATACTTTTTTCTGTTGGAGAAAGATAAAAACAAAGGAGGCTTACTCAAAAATCTTTATATGCTAGTTCTCTATGTGTAAAATGACCTGCTTATTTTTGTGAGTCACTTGTGCTTCAGGATAAGACACAATGAAAAACATTGTGCTTCAGGTTAGAAACCTGCTGTGTTGAAGCAGAAGACGCAGATTGGAAGAACTTGCTAAACACTGAGCAGCAGCTTCCCAACTAGGCTCTTCATTTCAAAGCAATTTCAAAAAAAAAAAAATCAAGACCAATATGAACTGTGCTGTGTGGACCAATTTGGCTTGTGGTCATGCTGCAGTTAGAAAACTTCTTAGTTTTATTATGAAAAAAAAATCTTCCAAGAAAAATAACAAACACAATTTCTAATTTTATACTTACAAAATTATTCCATTGGAAAAAATTATGTGAAGCCCAAGCACAGGTATCCAACAACAGCTGGAATCAAGCTCACCACAGAAGGCATTTAAGCTAAGAAGCTAATGTCTGCAAAACTCATGTTTCTTTAATTTCCTTCAGGGAGAATGTTGTTAGTAAGAAGCGGGCCAGGATTCTCCTGACCCCCTACTTTCTTACCCTATCATTCCTTACCTTTTCTCTTCTGTGCTAGATTTAACTTGGAATAAAATTTAAAGTGGATTGAATTTTCAGAATAAGGATTCAGATTAAGTGCACTGGCAGAATAGGGCTGGGCCCTTTCCTGGAGTGCGCAAACGCAGCTCCTCTGCTGAGGTGGTGACGTGGGAGGCCACGATCCAGCCCGCTGTGATGAATGCCGTCAAATGTGCTCAGCTCCCGCAAAGCCCGGGGCACATGGCACAGCCTCCATGAGGCTTTCAGGATATGATCATAGGGGAGATATCATCACCCTTATGCTTTTGACAAGTGGGCAAGGGAGCTGACGAGCAGTGCGGATAGACGGCTTGTCCCAGGCCACACGGTGTCAGCGGCAAAGTGGATAAGGGATGGGGGAACTGCTGCCATCTGGCCTTGCTCTCGAAGCACGGGGCTGTGCCGCCTCTCCCAGTGTAAGCAATACATCTTACAGTGAAAAGGAAAACAAGGTGCAAAGCAGCCAGGGAGTTCATGAGTAATTTTAAAAAGGCAGCTATGAAAATAATGTCTTTGAAATCGAAGCACCTGAATGAGGGCTGAAAGAAGAGCAATTTTGTTTTGAACATTTTTAGTTGTCAGGAATGCTTTAGTCTTCCTGAGTTGCAGCGGCAGGAATAGTCTTTTAGATGGAGCCAAATGAGAGGTGAGTCTGAGAGGTCTGGTCAGCCTGGTGGGGAGAAACACATCCTCTAAAGCAGGCAAAGGAGTGAACCTTAAAGATGATCCTGACTGCCCTGGCAAGAGGCTTTACCCTCCCTATGATGCTGGTTAGGGCAGATAGGGCTAGGAGCCTGGCTGGGATGTTCCTGCTCCAGCACAACACATCCCTGTGTCTCTCTGGTTGCAGAACTTGGTGTTCCAAGTGCTTCCCAGAGATGGGAAACACACTCTGCCGCAAAGGATGGTCATACAGAAGCTGTGTACCCGGTGGTCCTGCTAGACTCAGTGCGCTGCAAAGTAGCGGCACAGTTGTACAGAGCATGGGAAGGGAGAAAAACAGAGGCTCTTATTAATACCAGAGGTTGTTTCAAGTCCCACAGCTGCCTGGAAAAGAGCTATTAAACCACATTAACGACAGCATTCTCACTTCTCACCTCCTGGGCAATGTGTCCCAGGTGCTTCTATAAAGAAATCAGACCTCAAATTGCTCTTTAAGTGACTTTCTAAGGGGACATATGAGTAAAGTGGTGAGAAAGATGCATGCAGATTTTGCACAGGGATTAAGGTCTGGGATAAATCTTCCAGGGTAGGAGAATAGTGTGGTTGAGATGGGGTTGGAGATGGGACAGATCTATCTCACTGTAGTCTCCCCTAGTCCCATGGGTGACTTCAATTAGTTTAGGACAGCAACAGCACCAGAGGGACATACCCTATCTATATATGCATTAGAATAGTCATTGTTCTTTAACAGTAATGAAAAGAACAGTTTCTGATTTAGGCATACTGAAACAGACTCTTACAGCAAGTCTGACCTCTTGTATAATTCTCAGCAATATGCAGTAATTTCTTTCCTATGCTCTGTGAAGCACACACTTTCATGACCTTGAGAATCTGCTTCCCCAAGGTAGTCTTCCTTCATTCATGTTCTGGAGTAGCTCCTCACATACTCCTGACATTTACTCTTTGGTCTAATGCCTAGTCACATGTTGGTCTGCTTTAGACTTAAATTCTTCAGGACTTACAAATGTTCTACTTTACACAAGAGAGTACTTCCATGAGATTCCATTGGCTCAAATTAAGTTGATATAATGTTTCTGCAGGATTGGCCCTTGCTCTGTGAGTTCCTTAAAGAACAGAAGTGGGATGTTAATTGCTAGTGCTATATAAATAATGACACTTACTGATATATTAGGCTGTTATTTGTGAATACATAAGAGAAAATTTAACCATAATGGTGTATAAGCACAATTCACTATACAAAGTCACAATTAATTCACTTGCTGAGAATAACAAATATGACTTCTATATGTAAGTGTGTTTCCATTTCTTTCTTAACATTAAGCTTGTAATGCGTATCAACCCTACGGAAGTAAACTGAATGGAAATTTTCCATCAAGGAATGCCATTTGTCTAAGAAGACTGTTTACATAGGAGACACTTTTTTTCCATGACAACCAGTCTCTGGTTTGGGTCAAATTAGTCTGGAAGTTAATTACAGGGCACATCATGAAATTTCACATACTGTCCCAATTTTAGTTGGATTAGTTGTCCTGAAACTTGGAAAAGCAGTTGCAGGTCTTGTTGTAAGAAGGGAAAAGAAAGAAAGAAAGAAAAAATGTTTAACAAACAAACAAACAAAAAAGAGCCCATGTAGCATGCCAAATTATAGTAAAAAGTGCCAGAACATCCTAATGTCCTTGTGAAAAATATTAAACATATATGTATACAAAATTACAATCAAAGGAAGATGTTTGCTTCCCATTAGGGGTTATCCTTGTCAAGAGATTTTTGAAAGTGTTTTAAACATGAAACATACAGGCTCTCACTTTGGCATGCTCTGGAAACAGTCCTTATAGGAAGGCATGTGGTAAAAAGGAAAATACTTCTGCACTTGATGACATCAGATCATAAAAATTTTTCATGCTGTAATAAAATTTTCTCCTGTGCGTAAGTAGCTTTTTGAAAAATAATTCTCAAATACGTGCAAATTGCAGAAAAAAAACCAAATAAACAGGAAGCAAACAATATCAAATGAACATACTGTTCACGCAAATTCACTAGACCTGAACAATGTGTCCTAAACTGATGCTCCCTTTTTTTTTTTTCTGTATGCACTTAAACCTCATCATTTTTGCTTCAAATAATCTCTGAATTTCAGATTTATGGAAAGTATGAATATGCTGGCAAAATATTAATTTTTTCCATTCCCATACTCTTCTGTAGATATCTGGGGATGGTCATGTTTTGGTTGCAGGATTGTGGGCCAGCTAGAATGAGTCCAATCTGGTTTAGGTATTTTTCTTTCCACATATAATTAACTCCAAAATGCAGCATGACCTCCCTCTAGGTCATATTTTGACTATCTACAGCTTAGAATATATCTGCAACTGTTCAAAGGGTAGTGTATAAAAGAGGGCAGTTGCTTGTTGGTAAAAATTATTTTGCCTAGCACATCTCCATTATCCCTATTTTTAAAGGATGCAGTGGGAACCTCCATTTTTTTTAACATGGAGAGAAAGGGTTGTGTTGGACTTTGTCAGTAGGACATGACATGTTGGAGAGTCTCAAAGGTCCTCCCATCTCCTGGGTTTTGTAGTCTGCTGGTTGGGACACCACCATGGGGACTCTAGACTTTCTGTTTTGGGCAAGTTTGGGCTATTCTGCAGCCAGGAGAAAAAAAAACAAGGGATTCTGCAAACAATCAACTGCCCTTCAAGAGCTGGGACAGTAACAGTGCAGGCCAAATCTTGGCTGCCTCTCTACACAGGATCATTATAGCTCCAAAAGCAGGTAATAAACCACTGCTATAGCAGATGTGGTGCCTTATCTCAGTGTGGTGATTCTGATAGCATGCAAGGCTGCTATTACATCCCCAAGTGAAATTCAGAAGGGACTTTCAGCTGTGAAGACTTCATGATGTGGGACTCTCAGAGAACAGGGCAAACCAGTACCATGATAACAGATGCTTATATGCATAAGTACTAAGGACAGGGTTTTTTAAAAAAGCCAAGGGAGTCTTAGATGCTCAGGAGGCTCAAATTCTAGTTCTCTCTCTCGTTATTTATTCAGATAACCCTTTTACAGTCTCAGTTACTCCACCTGAAAATGGAGATTAGAGACATGATTTGTGAAACAAGACCTTAAGAGGGTTAAGACCAATTCATGGAAGTGCCAAATAAGAACTAAGTACTATTACTACTAATAATATTATCTACAAGTCTATAGCGATGCTATATTACTGTAACATTGGACTTCTTTATATCCAAAATGATAAAACATAATTAGTTCTTTCATTGTTTTCTTTAAGGATACTTTTGCCAAACTTCAAGATTTCCAGAGGATACAAAAGCCTGAATAAATAGTTTTCTTTCTATTCCCCACACTAATTTGCTAAACATGTAAAGGAGTGGGTGAGAAAAGAGCAGGTCAGTTACATTTCCTGTTCCAGAAAGAGATTTTTGTTCTTCCCATGCTACATCCAGACTTTGCACAAGAGGTCATTGCTGGGCAAAAGAGACTGTTTTAAGCTGTCTGAGCTCACAATAGAAAAGTTTTCAACAAGGAGAAGTGAAAAAATATTGTTTGAGAATGTGCGAGCCAGCTCATTTCTAAGGATGGAGCAGAGACCAACAGAGGCAGCACAGTTGGGTTTCTACTTTATTTTAGGGGCTATTCTCCATTCAAGTCCTTGAGGTAATTAAAACAGTAGATGCTTAACACAGCACTGAGCCAGCTGCTGTAACATACAGTAAATTGCTGAAGTCACAAGTGCCCCTTATCCTCTCAAGCCCTGTTGTCTGTGAAATCTCCTGTTCACGGTTACAGTTTGATAGTTACCCCTTCTGTCCTACTAAGGAAACTGCTGTGAAGTAGGTGGTCCTTTTCATCCTCAAAGGTTCAAGTTCAATGTCATCAGTTTAAGTTTCTTACAAAAAGTGATAGGAAACTGAAGATCCCACTGTTCTTATCAGTCTTATGGAAGAATAACTGGGAATTCAGTGCAGAGAATATATGCTTTCTGTATGCCAAAAGTAGTGCTAAGACTGGTAAACTGTGGTAAAGTAGCACCTTCATATCTTCAATCTAGTCAGTATTGAACGGAGCACTACACTTTTAGCTTAACCTACTCATGCTGCCCCTCTCATCCCTCTTTTTCTTTTTTAAAGATCTATGGCATATGTAGTATTAGCTTCCCTTAGGAGAATACAGTTTCTCCATGTTATGACTCTTAGCAGTGAGAGGAAGGAATTTCTTCGATTTTTTTCCTTCTTTTGTAAAACACAGCAATACAAATAAATGATCTCCATGAGAAACAGTCACTTTTGTGACTAGAAATACTATTGTCTTTTTAGAAACAACATGGGCCACGAAGCAACCCTTATCCTATAGGTTTGGCTGCTGGGGGTGAAACCAAGGGCTTTTGCCCTGCCTTTAGCTACCACAGGGCCACTGAATTTTGCTCCCATGCAGTCTGTGTGGGAAGCGCTAGGCAGGACAGACTTGCTGCCTGTCGAAGCTGCTCTAAGCCAAAGCCCTGCTGTTTGGCCCCTGCCCGAGCTACAGCTCCTGCCACCTGGCAGCCTTGACCCTGTAGGTTGGATCTGGATCCCGCCTTGCGAGCTTTCTGGCTTGGCCTAGGAGCTGCCCAGTGCCAGGGAACTGTCCTGCAGGCCATGTCTGACCCTGTTCACGCTCACCAGGCCTGATCCAGAGCCTGCCTCCCTTTCCCACTTGGGCCTCCAACCTGCCCCATGGGCACGGCCATGCTTGGCCACGGGGCCTCTGGTAGCCCCGCTCTCCCAACATGGATAGCGGGGACCAGGCCATGGCTGGGCCACCCCCCAGGCTCCGCTCCCAGGTGATGGCCTGCAGGTACTGCACCCTCCTTCACCAAGAGTGTTAGAGAACACAGCAAAACCAAACAAACCCTATGGGAAAATCCTGCTATAACAACATTCCCATCTCCAGCTTTTTTTTTTCCCTAAAACTTTTCACACAGAAGGAAAAATAAACCTTTGATAAAATCTAGTGAGTATTTTCAAATTGTAACTTTCACAAATAAAATATAGGCACATCTGTTTTTAACTACTTCAATTAGTAGGGTGCCTGCTTCAACATTGCAGACTTACATCTAGAGAAGAAAGCTTCTTTTTTAAAAAAAATCTGATAAGGCATCCCAGCCTTTTCACTTAACATTTAGATATAATGTGTTGGAACTATATAGCTGGATAAACAAAAGGCTTATTAGGACAAGTCAATAATGACCAAGAGTTAGAGATTAACAAAATCTCCCAAAACCTAGATAATAGTTGTTCAGAAAAATGATCTCCTAATCTCATATACCTCTCTCTCTTTAGATATATAAATACATATATATGTATATAAAGAGGACAGTCTTCAGAATATGCAGTGCTATATATCCTCTGAAAATAAGGTTTATCTAGGGTACTCTCCACCAGATTGAGAGATTCAATGCCAGTAGATCTTTTTCCTGAAAAACTTGCTTGGTGTGTTTTCTACTGCAGAGTCCAGTAGTCTTGTTTAGAGCTCTGTTTTCTCTAATGTATCCCCTCCTCAGTTTAGTGGGCGTTTAATTTGTCTACAGATGCCAGACTCAAGCAAGAAGGACATAACCTCTTCGCTCCTGAGAAGAGGCCATTTTGCTGCCACTCAGCACACAGAAACTGGCAGAAAAGCCCATGTAAGCACTGCTGGAAAACATGGCAGGAGAGAGCCCACAAACAGGCTAAGGTGAAAATTTATGTTATTCCGAAGACGTGCCTGAACACAAAAACTCATTATTCCTTTAGCTTTGGAGATGCAAACTGGAATATATTGGAAACTCTGACCAACGCTGAAATATTGCTCTACTAACAACTGTGAGACAAAAAAAAAAACAACTAACTTTATTAAATGATTAAGATCATTCTCTTCTGGAATGGTAAAGGCCAAAGAAAAACAGTCAGTAGGGTTGACTTCCAGCAACACCAGCAAAAGCATATAGCATTTAGAAGCTGGTCTGTGTTAAAAGTTGGAAATGAAAGAACTGTTGTGAACCAAGTCCTGCTTTTCCCAAGCTTTTGACAGACGTGACCAGCTTATTACTGCAGCACAGCAATCACTTAAAGGCTTCATAAAGGGTGTTTTATCTGACAGGTCCTACAGCCAAGTTTCACAGGAAACAAAAAACAAAAAAGATATAGATGGGTCTTCTAAGTAATGGACATTGGGTTCAGTGCATCTCAGGTCAATCCTTGTTTGGGCCTGCCTGTGTGTCTCATCCCAGCTGATGTGGAAATGTAGATGTACAACTCGGTCTGTGGGAAGACTCCTGTCAGAGACTGAGAAGCTGCCAGTTAACATAGAGGGCCCCTGACCTTGCTTGATGCAAGGAAGGGAGAGCTTTGCTGGCAACATGGCACATCACTCAGACTGTGCAGATTCACATCTTTGTACCAGTGGGCAACCCTCCCATACTTCTGTATTGAGTTTAGAAACCTATAAGACTATTCTGAGTTGTTGAACTTCTTCCAGAAACTTAAGCCCGTTTATTTGCCTTTCCCTCAAGGGAAGTTCAATGTGAACTGGAAATTGCTCTTTTTCTACCTATGCAGAAACCTGTTCATGTTAGTGCTGAATAAAAGATAGGCAGGTACAAGGGGCCCTTCTGTATGCACAGTCTGTGCACCCACAAAGATAGTCTGTATATTCCTCCAGGCTGAACACAGATTCAAGACTGGCAGGAAAAAAAATAAAGAATCAAGTGACTGGAAGGCCATATAAGATATTTACACCGGGGGATTTGAGTTGTCTTAAGCTCCCTTTTCCCTGTTCCTGCACTGAGTTTGGTTCTTCTCTCCCTTCCTGCTCATTTGCTTCCTGCCCTTGGAGTATTTCTGATCTGCACCCATATCCATCAGGTGACCACTTTATAGAATTGCATGTAAATCTCTACATAGTCCTTTCATATGGCTACATTGCACGTAGGTAGCATTTACTAATATTTTAAAGATGTTGAAAGGAAGGCTATGCTGGAGCCAGCTCCCATGTCTTGGCTGGTGCATATAGAACATTTCACTCCATTTATCCTCTATTTCAGTTTCTCCAACATGAAATATAAACCCAGCAGTTTTAAAAACCGGTTTTAAAGGATCATCTCTGACAATCCGTAACACACCTAGAGAGTGGGACTGTTCTGTGGGGAAACATCAGTCCTGAAGGTGCTCTGATGGGTGAATTTTCACAGCTGAACTAAAATAATTTAAATTCATGAAAGTTAAATACAGCTTTGCCCTGTTTTTGCAGTGCTATCTCATCGCAGAACAAGGAAACAACAGCCTAAATTCTTGGCTCTGATACACATAGCTTTGAAGGCTGTGCTCAGTTCCATATGCCCAATGATCAAAAAGAAGCAAAAAAATAACTGAGAAGAGCAATATCCTGGGGAAAATGAAACTGATTGCATCTAAGCTGTTGAAAGGTCGAGACAAACCACAGTTCATCACATAAATTGCACATGGCAGAAATATTTAAGCATCAAGAAGGTAGAGAGGTATTTCAGTGTAGTGTGTAAGAATTAGCAGTAACAGAAAAAAGATAAAAGGAGAACACTTAGGCTGGCATTACAGAACCTCCATGAGGTTGAGCTCTCTCCATTGCTTAGTAACTACCTTGACAAGTGTAGTGGTGGAAATCTTATCATTTTGAAGATTTAATATGAAACAAGGAAAAGCACTAGCAGTATGCAGTAGGGAATGTTCTTCCATTCCTGGGAGGTGGAATGGAATGAATCATCCATTAGGATTTCCATCATGTTATTTTTATTGGCAAAGTGCTGCCAAAATTACAGTGGAAGGCCAACACTGGTGTTTTATTTTTGTGAAGAAAAAAAGTTATGCACAAAATCAGCTAAAGAGACAGTAGCCATCTTTGTGATATAAATGACAGCCAATTCAGTAACATGATGGAATTGTGTGTTACTGTGAAGGAGATTTTTGAGGAAAAATATTACTATTATAATTTTATTGCTATATATTCTTAAAGATTTCAGGTTTTATAAGCCTTCATATGCAGATCCTCTATAAACTACTGGCAAAAGAATATTCATAATCTGAATATTGTGAATATATTTCAGAATCTGAAAATAATTTAAGTTGTAAGGGATCTCCGGAGATCATCAAGTGCATATTCACACCAGATCCATCTTTGAAGTTAGAGGACGTTGCTCAAGATCGTATCCAGCTAAATGCAGTGTATTTCCAAAGTGAGGATATTCACTATGTTTCTGTTAATAATACTCTAGTTTTTATCTCCTTCTTTTCCCAGCATCTAATTATATCTTTTCTTGCCATCTGTATTGTCCTGTGCCATTAAGATGCCCCTTGAGATAACAACAAAGTGACAGTAATTACAAAATAAACATTACAACACAACAGTGACAGATCAAGAAGTCTGCAGGAGAAGTTGTCTTCTTCCAAAGGTCTTTTAGCTATTTTAAGAACATGACTGTCTAATTTCTATGTGAATACAGATCTGTAAGTATACACGATAGTTCTCTCCATTAGTGTTCCTGTGAAGGCAAATAATGGATTGACATTGAGGAAACAAGGTATATTGATTTTCAAGTTACATTGATTGATTACAATAGAAATGAAAGGAGATAGAAAGTGTACACTAAGAGTGGTAATGATTATGAAATTTCCAACTGAGAAAAGTCCTATTTTTTGGCAACCTAGTCTAAGTCATATTGGTCTGTGGACAACTTAAACACTGAGAAGCACCCAGACGAATGTCAATATTTGAAGTGAGGGAACAAGAGGCATTTTGGACTGCAAGCACATTTTCTTTGGATCAACTTCATTTTAGGTTAGTATTGTCTTGGAAGAAATTTCAACAATATACGTTTTAAGTGAGTGTGTACGTGTTAGGGTAGGAGGACAGGTCTGTCAGAAGGATCATCCAGGAGTTTAGAACAAGTGCTGAATCTTTTCTATATTCTGAAAGCAGAGACAGGTCTTAAAAACAGACCCTTTGATTTTTTTCCATGCTTCTTCTCTGGTTGTTCTGCCAAGTTAGTACTGAAATATCGTGTTGATCCTTGTTAAAATGGCCCATCACATTTCTATGTGAACTGTCATATTCACAACAGTTTTTGAAAGCCTTGATAGAGCCCTATTCTGGTTAAAAACACATTAAAGCATAAACTTCCCTCCAATATCCATGACTACATCCCAAGCTTTTTCAAGGACACAGCTCATGTATTACGCTGTCTTTTTCTTCATTTAAGTTTACAACAAGACAATTACAAGGACTAGGACAGGTATTTCTCTCAGGGATCCTTAGAGGAGTACTCACACAGAACAGCCATGGAATAAGCATCTTTCCCAAGAGTCAGAAAGAAATCTAAAATAGATGTATTCAGTGACTGAACTCAGTCTCTGTTATAATCAGTCTGTGGCTTACATAAAACTTTCACTGTCTAATGACTCTGCATGTAGCCAAACATGAATATTATGCTATATGGAATTCCTCCTGCAATTTTCTGTTGGTTATTATTACCATCAAGTCTGTCAACTTGAACACCTGCTGCTTGGGGAAACAATTGCCAGTTCTGACATCTGAATGCAATCTGGAAAATTATAACCAGGCATCACTCAAAACATCCTTCTCAACGGCACAGTCCAAGCATCATAATTTCCTTGGTTGGTCGCCTGTTAGTATCATTTGTACTAAGATGTTGGAGATAAGTAGAAAGAAGTTTCCAGATGTATAGCCATATATTCTAACTTTTAGATCATATAGAATGCTGTTGTAGAATTTAAAGGAAAAATATTACTCAACTTTCAGAATTCCTGTATGAACAAAGAGGAAGAACCACAAAGGTCTTGCATTACAGGACATTTTGTCCACGTCCTGTGTATGGTAGAGAAATATCTACATGGTTTTTGTATTAAGCATTTTAATTAAAATCTTCAATGAGAAGTCACAAAAAGTGTTATGCAATATTTGCCTGGGTCTATAAGACTTTCAGATTTATTTTTATAATTTTAATTTCAGATTTTTTTTCCCCCCCAAGTTTTTTCTTCTTGGAGGCCACATGGAGGACCTGAACCCATTGATTTTCAATAGGTGCTGGGATCAATGCTTAACTAACACTAAAATAATACTCTCCATCTTCACAGTAGGACTCAGAAGCATGGATCAAAAACAGCGTTAGCATCCATTTTAGGAACATGCATCATGCTCCTGCTTCATGTGGCATGGCAACACACCTGAACAGACTTCTCTTTCAGCACAGCATGGCCTTTGCTTGTAGATTTTCCTGCCTTGCCCAGTTTCAAAAAACCTACGCATTGCCAAGTTAAGGGAGATACTTCTGCACAAGGATGAGATGAGTAAGGTTTAGAGTATCCAAGGTGTGGAGAGACTAGATAAAACTGTCAGCCTGGTAAACTTGGAAGTAAAAAGCTCATGTTCTTAAGAAAATAGTTACTAAGCAAAAATGAATTACTGCTTGAAGTATTAAATAAAAATGGAACTGGTACTGTAGAGAAGTTAGGCTGGACAGAAAA
This sequence comes from Nothura maculosa, assembly GCA_032353885.1. Taxonomy (NCBI): domain Eukaryota; kingdom Metazoa; phylum Chordata; class Aves; order Tinamiformes; family Tinamidae; genus Nothura; species Nothura maculosa. The sequence goes on along the minus strand of JAUBOD010000030.1, from coordinate 10,734,567 downwards.
AATCCACCTTGCTTGAAATTTGCAATATTTTCCATGCTGCTCTAAGACCCCACTGTACTTCCTTCTCACAGTGCTGTCCAGACTTATAAAACAGACTTATAAAATACAGACTTATAAAACAACAGTACTGAGGCATTTGTTAAATCCTCCCTCATAGCAAAGTAGAGTAAATGAAAAACAGGAGAAAGGCTGTAAGTGATTCAAATTGTGGGTTCCCATTCCCAAAAATCACTGTTGAATAAACGACTGGAAGTATTAGAGCAATCTGCACTGCTGAAGTTCCTCTCCTTCCTCTTTTTGAAAATTATCTGAATATGTCAAAGTTTAGATCAAAAAGCTGAAGTCTTAAATAAAGCCAGAGCATCATGGGGTCTGCAAAGATGGGACTACTGGATTACAAAAAAATATATTCCGTATTATTTTAGCACTGTTAATCAGCACAGCCATAGAAGACAGATTCACTTAGCTGAAAATGGAAAGAAAAAAAAAAAAAAAAAAGAGGCTTTGCTCTCTGGGCCCCTGTTATGTGTATGGCTGGGTACTATATTGCCATTTAGTTAATCTACCTTAAGTGAATGAACATGAATACCCTAAATAGCAACCCCACATCCTAACTTGGGTTTTTAGGACTCTTTAAAACATCTCAAGTCTTTCACATCCTGTGTTGCGAACTGAACACTGATGTCATCTTAACAAAACTAATGGCACCAACTCTATGGGGTGATCGCTGGCCCATTAATTCAGCTGGATTTGATCAAAAAATGTCTGAAAATAGAGACTTTTTTAAAATAAATATTTTAGGGTAGACATCATTAGGTCACCTACTAAGACTAAAAAATAGTATCCACACTTCTCTGCAATAAATAACAAAGAAATCTTCCTTTCAAGCCATCTCACTGTAAGGAAAAACTTCCAGCCAGAAGAGACAGGAAATACTTCACCAAAAAGATATATCTTATACTGACGGCTGGCCGCCTCCTTCCTAGGCAGATCTATTCCATTGCTCAAAATCTTCAGTTACTCAAGGATGAATAGCTAATCATCAGGAGTGAGTAAAGTCAATTTAATATATACTGTAAAAAGTAATAACCATAAACAGTGATTAAAAATGATATTTGGAAAGTTTTAGTATGATCTACAACATCTCCTGGATGCCAGGTACATTGCCTAGTTTACCAAAACCCCACCAGCCTTTTGTGGAAGGGCATTGTCTCTTGTCTAAATTGACTAAAATTCCCATCAATTTTAAAAAAATATATAAAATACAAAAAACCCCACAACTTTTCTGAAAGTATTCTGCCTGAGGGTCATCTCTGTACCTAAATCATGAATTTCACAGAAGCTGAGTCCATAGCAATAAATTTCCACTCTCTTCACCCAAAGATTTTTTTATGCTTTTACCAAGACCAGGGAAACTGACTCAGTAAATTGACTCCACTATATTTCATTGCATGAGTGGGGAGAAGAAGAAGGGAAAAAAAAAAAAAAGAAAAAAGAAATCAAGGAGGACAGGTTAAATGTCAGTTGTCAAATAAAAGAGAAACAAGATAATAAAATACCTCAGACTAAACATTTACACGCTGTCTGCTTGGGCTGCAGTCTACAGCAGTTTGAATTCTCTGGATAGCTGGTGGAGTTTTAAGCTATAGCAAAAGTGTTTGGCTGGACTGCCAGCAGCACCAGTTTACCCAGGAGGCTGCAGGCATCCTTCCATCATTTCAGGATTTGTCTGAACAAACAGAAAAAAGAATGTGGAAAAGAAGCTGAAGAATGTCAGTGCAGCGAAGGGAGAATGAAGCTTGCTTTCGTGCTCTCAGCACAGCATGTTTCCCATCACACCTATACCCAGAACGTACTGCTGAGGAGCTGCTCATTTTTTGATGAAATCCTCGCTCCTCTGCTCAATGGTTTGGTCCAAGACAAGTGGTTTTGGAAGCCATCAGAAAGGTGTAATATGTGTCAAAGGGGTAGATGACTCCTTCACCTTTCAGCTAAAAGGACAGCAAAATAAATTCAACAGGATCACATGAATTTCAGGCTGCAGAATAAGCCAGTTGATTTTCAGGAAGACTGAATAAAATCTGAGTTTTAAAAACCCCATATGCCATCTTGCCTACAGGAAGCTATCTCCAGGCATCCCAGCACACCAAATACTGTTGCTCTAATGAGGGGAGCCACAGGGAAGGGAGACTCTAAGGCTCTGGTTCCTTCTCCCCGCTCAGCCTCACTCACCCTTGTGGCAGCAGTGAAGCAGGTGCCTCTCTTACCCTTCACCCTCCGCCAGGTCTGAGGGATAGCAGCAGTCCAGAGGATGGAGATGAACCACAGGAGCCATCGGTGTTCCCCACAGCAGGGTGCGAAGGCAGGAGGGGAGTGGAAGCGGGATGCAGGCAGCCCTGGGCATCCTTGCTGGGGCTGCCCCCCAAGCTGCTCAGGGAAAACAGTCCTTAGGCTACTGCTCTTCTGCTGCTGCTGAACCAGACCTTGGTCAAGATGGATTTCTAACTCAAGAGTCTCTACCTTAACCTAGATTTTGCTGTTAGTTGTCATCATCTAGCTGCCAATAACATTTTGCTGTGCCAATGCATAAGCTTCTCCGATTTTTGGAATGAACTAAGGGATCAACAGGCCCTGCAAGTTCACAGAGGAGACAACTCCATGGGGCTGTACTCCAGGGGCTGCTAAGCACTGCCATGAAAAGGCAATGGTGAGAAGGAAATAAAAAACATAACTGCTCCTGTAATTTAAGGCATCTATAATTTAAAAAATTAAGAACACTCCTAATATCAGATATGCTTGCCCCATTGCACTCTGTATCTAAGAAATGGTGTCCAGGTGAGACAATTCTGGTAATTATCAAACTGCAACAAAAACTCTTATAATTATTCAGCAGGTGGATGTTAGCTGTCCAAAGCCATGGAGCCACTGGACAAAAGTAGAGGCTTTACTCCGAGGTTTCTCATGCTTTCTCCCGGAGGAAGCACAATAACATACTGACATTTACATTTCTATGAGTTCCATTACCACACAGATGCTTTTCTGTGATATTCAGGCAGAACTTTCAGTGTTTCCGTTTGCGGCTGCTGAAAGTAGTTTGGCTCATTTTCTTGACATTCTCCCTTTAGATATTTGTACACATCGACAAGATCCCCCCTCAGTCATCTCTTTGCCAGGCTGAACAGGTCCAGCTCTCTCGGCCTCTCCTCACAAGGAGGGTGCTCAGGGGTCCCCTCACTGTCTTGTAGCACTGTGTTGGAGCTGGACTCTCTCCAGCAGAGTGGCTAAGATTCCCCCTCAGGATTCTCTTCTCCAACCTGTACAGGTCCAGCTCTCAGCCTCTCCTTACAAGGGAGGTGCTCAGGGGTTCCTTCCTTGTCTTCATAGCCCTGTGTTGAAGCTAGACTCTCTCCAGCAGAGTGGATGCTCTTCTCTTGTACTGGGAGCCCAGAGCTGGACTCTCCAGGGCTGAGTGGAAAGGGAAGATCAAGCACCTCCTTCATCCTGCTGGGAACACTCTTCCTGAGGCAGCCCAGGAAAAAAACCATGGCCCGTACGGGGATCGAACCCGCGACCTAGGCGTTATTAGCACCACGCTCTAACCAACTGAGCTAACCGGCCCACCCATTAGTGTGCTCATTATTGTGGAATGTTTCATCACCTCCCAAGGAGATGTTGGGTGTGAAGCAGCCTTGACCAAGGTGTTATCTAAAGCACATCAGGGAACACTAGAAATAGAACTTCATTCTTTAATAAGACATACAAAAGTTTGTCTGTGCTCTTCCTAAGATGTGCCCAAAAACAACATACCTGCTTCTATTTTAATAACTGGACAAAAACATCACAAACAGCTGTGTGCTCCACTGGCACAAAGTGAGGTTCATATCCCTCTTCCTATGGGCCAGGCATAGGTGGGAATGAGAGCATTGACCTACTCAGTGCTCCTTGGTTGAACTTGATGGACCTGCTGCACACCCATTCCTCTTTCTGGCTCGCTGGGTATTTATTTTGCATAAGTAGATTTTATTGGTAAAACATATTTATAATTTTCTAATGATGGGTGTAATGCAAAAAAAACCTCTAACATTTCACACACAATCAAATGTTCCAGTTGCTTTTATCCCTTTGTTATACTAAAAAGTCTTATCAAGAAGATGAATTTAGGATCAAAGATTGTTCAGCCACCCAGTCACTCTTGCAAATAGTAAGGCTCTTACTAGTATATGGCACGTACAGACCCACATCCAATTCTTACAGTCTTACAACCCCCTTCAACTTTTATTTACATATTCTTTATGTCCTCTCCTAACCCATTTTGAAGTGTTTTTATTTGATGCTTTATAGCTGCTGTGTTTCACCTCCAAATGGGCTGCATTTCAGTTCTGGCTGCTCATTTCACCTTGTTTATCAGTCTCTGAAGCATCATGGGGAGCAAGATATTAACAACCATCATTACTCTTCTTGGTAAGCAGAGTTTTCCTGACACTTTAGCTAGAATCACACTATAAAAAAAAAAAGACTGACGGATTTAGAAGTTTAATGAAGTACATCCATCATTTCCATCCACATTGAGAACAAAACAATTCATTTCACAAGCATGTTTGCTGCTTCTGCCCATAACACCTAGGAGATGAGCAGCTACAGTCAAGAAAGGGATTGTCTACTAGAAAGCAAGGTAGTTCCTTAAAACCTGGCATCTCTGCTGATGAAGCAGATGGGTTTTCACTGCGAGAGCTTGTCTTGGGCTGCAGGAGTAGCCGCTCAAATATAGGTGTAGACAACTTCAAAAGAAAGATGCTGAGGGGGTCAAAATAAGCCAAGTTTAGCACAGAAGAGCCAAAAAAGGTCTGACAGAACAACTTGCACTTTTCCTATCTCTCTGCTGCAACACTCACCACATTCTGTTTCACATTCACACTTTCAGGACAGACTGCAGCAAAAGTTGTTTTCGAAAAGGTGACACGACTACTCTAGAAGGAGGTGCCTGGAGAAAGTTCAGATTGCCCAAACATCAGCAAATATACTGCAACATCCAAAACTATTGCCTTTGGAAAGCTAGCCTCTGCTACTAGGATAACTCCTTCCCTTTGCCTATCAAATATATTTGATATATTAAACAAATACCTGCTTTGGACCATATTGGGCATTAAAAGCAAGGCCAGCTTCAGCATCAGCCTCAAGACTGTATCAAACTATCCTGTTTACATACCCATTTTCAGCCAACACTGCCCACTGCTCATTGACTGCCTGATCTGAAGAAGCCACCAGCTGGGCCTTACCTTCCCAGCAGGGAATTTCCTGCTTCCCAGCAGTATATTGGCACTGCTAAACCCAAGACTTACCCCCATGTGAGTACTTTAGTACTGTGAAAACTTGCCCTTCATTAGCCAGACTTAAGGTAACCAGCTGGCCTGCACCTGGTGCCACTCAGGCTCCTCAGTAATCACAAGAGGAACCTGTGCTCCTGGTAGGTTGGGTTTTGCACTTCACCTAAGTCTTCAAACAGTCATAAACAACCCTAGCAGCCGTTGGGTAATTGACTTCATAATTATTTTCCAGCTGGAAATGTACAACCTGTTTTAGCAGAGCTAGCTTTCTCCAACTTGTAGCCAGTGGATTATAGGAGCAAAAGATAAAAGCAGGAGAGAATTGCAGACAGCGCTCTTATGGATACCCCTGGCTTCTGTAGATGCAGTTAAACTATTGTGATTTTGACCCTAACAGCCCCTTTGCTGCCTGATGAAATCAAGTCATCAAGCAAAACTTCAATCAAAACAAAGATTAGTTCCTAAGATAAATCTTCCCTATTGGTAGTTGGTGTCATTTGAGAAATAGCAATAAGTCTTGTAAACAGTGATCTTACATATTTGGGAAAAGAAATAAAGTTTTATAAGCCAGTAAAGAAATAGCAGTAGCCCCGTGACTGACTTGTTTTACAGGACATAGCAAAAGGATGTAAAATAAGTCACATGTGAACTTCACTATAACGAAACAATCTTCCATTTTGGAGATGTGCTGCCTTTTTTGAAGCTTCTCAGACTTTTTGGCCTGGGGAAAAGTAGAAGCTTCATGAAGCTTCAAAAAGCTGCAAAGTCAGCAATTCTGCACACAGACATCCAGGCTCTGGGAGGACTCCGTCTAGACTATCATTGTATCTATGAACAAGCTTTAGACTTCTTCCTCACTGAACTATGTTGCCTCATATTAAACCTTTCTTGAACAGGAAGGGCAAATCTCTGGGTAAGAATAAACTCACTTTGCTCATAGATGCTCTCTCATTTCAGAAAATAAATAAACAAAACCACACACACATGCAAAAAAAAAAAAAAACAAAACAAAAACCCAAACCAAACAGCCAACCAACAAAATCCAAGACATTACATAGGGTTTTGACCTTCCTAAAAATATTAATTTCCTGGCTGTCACTTTCTTGAACCACCACTCCCTTTGCAGTCCTGATTTTTTTTTTTGCATGGATTCCTAAGAATATGAGATTTGTAAAATTTTGTTATGAGTCTGTTCACCCAGCTTAATCACTTACATTTTGTGTTTGTTTTCAACTAAATTTGAAAGAGAAGTAGATAATAAAGTTCCTCCAACTGATGTCAAACTACTTTCTGGGTAAAAAAGTGAGCCCAAGAAAATGCACAATTTCAATTCTCATTTGAGGAGCCAGCTTGCCAAAGAGCACATACATACATATCTTACTGAGAGTGTGTGCACCCCAGACCGATCCCAGCATTGCTGTCTCTTACACAAAGAAATGACAGAAATAGCACGGGCAGAGCTGAGGTAATTGTGGGGAATTTTACCTGGTAATAAATATAATGCATAGAGAAGCTGCTCATGAAACATTTATTAATTATGAGGTCCTGATTATGGGAAGAGCTGAGAGTTGCAAGTTTGGCAGTAGTATACATCTGCCCCAGCATATTTTTCTGCTTTTGCTGATGTCTCCCCTAAACTCTGCCCTGGGACTGATTTTGGCTCACGAAGTAGGACATTGTATAGACTGGGATTAAAGAAATACAACTGAGATTGTCATGTGCAGAGCCCCCTGGCAAAACACATGCTGAAAATTTTCTGGTTTTGATTGTTTCTCTTGCTGATGTCAATACTTCTGTCTGTTTGTAAAAGAAGAAAGAACAGCAGAGCTTTGGTATTATGTAAATATAATCAGTTTTTGCAAGTTTACATGTGTCTTTATGGATGAGACATTAAACCCAACTCTTTACCATACTGTATGCTCATGCATAAGGAGCCCCATATGAGCTAGATAAACCATGCTGCAACATGCTACTAGGGATTTTATAGCTTTAATATGCTGGAGTTTGGAAAACTGTATTATGACACTATACCCGTACACCTAAATTTACTTCCTGTGAATAATTTGCACTTTGCAAACAATTTCTTTTTAAGTTCATTTACTACGATATTCCTGGTAAGTGGGCCCAAATCAGACTGAGTATATTTAAGAACAAACAGCTTTTAAAGTTTCACTGAATTTTTGTAAGGTATTTTGCATGTGCAGGGGGGCTGGACTAGATGATCTCCAAAGGTCCCTTCCAACCTTAATGATTCTTTGATTCTGTTTTCTGTTATCTGTCCGACTAGTGCTATTTAAGCTCACAGGTTATGTCTACTGCCTTCACATCTGTATGACTGTTTATAGCTCTGTATGACTGCTCTGAAGCTTTCTGAAGAAGTCTAATCTACATTAGTCGCCTAAGGAGCTGAATTGCTTATTTCCAGAAATGGAATTGTATCTGAGCCAGTAGATTCACTGCAGAAAAACTAAGCAAGCCATGGATATTCCCATGGAAAATATGGATGCTTGGGAAGAATTTGTACTTCATGCCCAGAGAGGCTGAGGAGTCTCCATCCCTGGAAACATTTGAAATGTAACTGGTTGATGCCACAAGCAAAACCAAACTGGCTTC
>JAUBOD010000030.1:10704805-10720686 GCA_032353885.1 Nothura maculosa | reverse complement strand
TCTGGAGGCAGTGAGACAGTCCAAAAATTTGTGTCAAGATCAACTGAAACATTTTTGAAGACTAAAAGGTTATTTCCCTAGTTATTTTTGTATGAAATATTTGTCTAGGGAGAGCTGGAGTGGTCTACATTGACGTTCTTACTTCTGGTTTTAAAATGTCATTTTTCCATTAGGAAGACCTACCTTAAAAGAACGGAAGGACAAAGAGCTCGTTTAAAAAGAAAAAAAAAAAAGGAAAAAAGAGGCAAATGAAATGTATTTTTTTCAGAGTAAATGAAACATTTAGAGTGATCCAAAAACACTTGTCTGCTGTTTCTGTTTTCCTGAACATTCGACCTAAATCGTTTTTTCTTCAACTTTTTCCATTCAACCACAGAATAGAAAAGCTATTATTCTTCCAACTGTATTTAAGAATTGTCAAACTTTAAGTGAGCTATGTGAATAATTTTAAACAGGTACAGCTAGCTAAAATCTTCACAGTCTATGTGGCTGACAAGTACTCTATGTGTTAGAACTGAGCTTACTATGCATTTTAAAGGAAAATATCCTAGAAGTATGTTGGGAACATTTCATTTTCTTATTGTCCTAGCTATAGCTACCAAGGATCTGCAGATAATCTGAAGATATTTTGGTTTAGAAACTTGCACAGAATTTCAAGACAGTGTTTCCTTCTTCATAATAAGCCTTTTATTTATTTTTAAAGACATTTCAAAGTACCATCATATATCTCACAGAGAGCTGGGAAGCTTCCATGTCTTGCTCTGGTGAGATAGTGTATCGGAAACCTGTCATTAGTTCATACCTGTATATTACTTGTCTTATGCTTCAGGTGAATGTGATTCGGAGAAAAAGAACAAATGGGATACTCCCTGGGTTCATATGATTAAAACAAGTTTGCTATTTGAAAGCTCGTTATGCTTTGGAAGGCTAGAAGTGGTCCATGAGGAGATGGAGAGGATTGAGGGTAGTAAAAGTATAAAAATGACATTTACCTTCACTGTGTAAACAATATTCTTTGAGATTTCAAAGACTTTTTACCTTTGTGCCCTTCCAAGTGCACTGCTCTAGAAATTCCACAATCAGAGTGAAGAGGGTCCTAGGGAATAAAGAAAATACCTGTTATTAGGTGATCCTTACCAAAAGCAGAGTAGTTCTCTATTCTTCACCTTCCACCTGTTCTACAGTTCTTAGTAAAGCCAGTGGGGAGAAGGCAGGGGTCTTGAGCCCCAACTAGGTGAGACAAGCAAGTCGTTTAGATGTGCACAGTGTGTGTCTGTGTGTATGCACATGCCTGTTACAGCACCCAGTAGCCACACATCTGTCTCAGATATTGTCAATAGGACTCCCCACAGTCCTGGTACCTTGTTTGTGCTCCTGTGTGACCTGGCTGGAACCTAGCACTAATTCCCTCATGTCTGTGGTTTCCTTCATTTCTAGTAGGGTGAATGACACTGTATCCTCTGTAGTCAGGATGTAGGTACCTGGAACCAAGACCTGGGAAGTTATTCTGGATTTGTCTGAATAGAAAAAGCCTATGCAAAGAGTCCACAAAGCCTTAAACTAACAACAGTTATCTCAATCTTCCATCCTCAGATTTCACAGTGGGTTATGGTTATGGTCTCATGACCCCAACTTCACAGCCCAGCAAGCTGAAGGGAGCAGTGCAAGGCTAGGAATGGTGTGATAGCCCTGCTCTCACCCAGGGATGGTGGCAGTAGACCTGGAAAGGGAACTTGCATTCTTGTAGTCCGAGTCCAGTGCTCTGTCCTTAGTCCACAGCACTTCCAGACATATCATTACACAGATTAAGACCATTACTAAAGGACTCGGAAATAGCTTGCTGAAATGTGTTTTTACTTTAGTTACAGGCATGCCAAGAAACTGGAGAGCTGTTAAATGCAAAGTATAATATAGATTAAATTCAAATACACCAGACTGGAAACACAGACAAATGTGAGAAACGCCTAAATTCATGTGAAAATGAATCTCATGGATTGTGAGTGATGCTTACACTTCTCAGCCACATAGACTTCCTGAAAAGGGGACAAATAATTCACTCAGGTCTATGCACCTAAAGCAGGAGGCCAAAAGCCACTAGTCTTCCCAGATTCCCCCCATGATGAGTGTGGACAGCATGGCTCTTCCAAGAGCAATTCAGAGCTCTGCTGCTCTGTAAGAGTCCCCACAGAAGCCTGTTCTCTGAATATTAGCTGGAAGCATTGGGGAAGCAAAGGAGCAGCACATTAACTTAGATGATAAAAGATGAGCGCTCAGCTTAACCTATTAACACCTCCACAGCTTTTACCCAGGACTAGCTACTGGGTTTTTGTTGTTTTCTCTTGTCTTTAAGGTTTAGGATGTGTACTGACCTCACAGTGGTCAGTGCTGCACTTCCTCCAGCTGATGATGTGTGAACTGGCAGTTTCCAGCTCAGCGTAGAGAGAAAACACAGCACGTGTTAGGCACTTGTCTGCTCTCTGGTACTCATTCTATATAACAGGTACTGTGTCACAGCTGAGGTACACTTAGAAACTACCAGCTTGTATTTCTGATACCCAAATCTCCTAGTGTCAGCCCTCAGTTTGCTGCCGAGAGCCAGGGATGGAGGCTGTGATGTCTGTGAAAGCCTGTACAGATTCTGCTGAAAATGTACCTCAACCAGTACCTGCTAAAGCAAACCACCACGCTACAGAAACTGTAAGTTAAATGAGAGATCTCTTTTTGTGCATGTACATCATGGTACATTTTGTGCATCAACCTCTTTAATAGTAGTTGCTAGAAGGAGAGACACAGAGCGCCCAGCAACAGTTTGAAGAATTTGTACAATTTGTTTGCAACATGTGGTCAGCACAAGAGCCTGATGGATCCTTGGCAGAAACGAAGTTGGCAGCAGTCTGATCCAATGAGCAGAAATCAAACACTGAATTTTGGATATTGAAATATTTGATCAATGACCAGGGAGATCTACCACTTGTTTACCTTGCAAATGACTCATCGTATGCCAATCCAAGCTATTCCCTTCCTGATTTTGTGTTGATTATGCATGGAACGAATTATTATTCATTGCTGTTCAGCTCCCTCCCTGGAATATTCACAGCAGCAAAAGCTCATGTTGTTACAAATCAGCAGGCAGTAACCTCTTGAAAATAAGCTTATTTGCAATTTGTTGCTGCTGAAGTCTGGAAAATTAAATCCATGCTCACCCGCTAAAGGATTTGGTCTCTTAAGTTCTTAAAAGAATAAACACGGGTACATATTGATTGGGTTACTTCTTTAAATAAAGAAAGTTTTCTCAACCTTTTCGGAACTGTGGCACTCCCATCAACTCCTTTTGCCCTGTCTGTCTTGGTGGGACTCCATGGGCGAGCTGCCGCTCACTTCCTCCAGGGCAGAGAAATGAGAATTTGCTGCAATTACTGTATAAAGGCATTAACTGACTTCAGATATTACATATACTATTTACAAGAGGGAATCAAGGGGAATTAGGAGACGTTCACAGAACAGAAATCCATTGAGGACTGGTTAATTCTACTACATCCAGCTCAGAAAGTCTCCAAGTTCTAAGTACCTGGCAGTGGGAAGGGTATTTGAGGAAACCTACGACTACTGGTGCACCAGGGTATGGCTGCAGTAAGATGCTGCCTTAGCTAAACACGAGGTCTCACCTTGATAAGAAGCACGTTTGCTGGGCTGAGGGGGTTTTTCACTAAGGTTGACTCTCTGATTGGGTTCCAAGGCATGTGGCTGAGCAGAGCAGCCATGGCACGACCCGAGAAGCCACAGCCGGAGCTGCTAGGGATTCACATGGCTCTCCCTAAAACTTCCACCCCACAGCCCCCGAGGGGACTCTCCCTTGGAGAAAACCTTTTGCAGGGCAGCAAAGCTGAGCAGGGAAGGCCAGTGATACCACACTGCTGTAAATCCAGGTGGAATAATCAGTTATCCTCGACTTATGTCTACTTGTCGTTCCTGGATCACAGAGTGCCACTAACAGCAGATATTTATTTCTTTAAATTAGCCTGCTAGCCTATAGCCTTAGTGTAAGCGACAGCAAAATTAAGGCCTTAAGGGCTTCATGTGAAGAGCTGGGATGAAAAGACACATTCACACACAAGCTCCACTGCAAGAAGCCAGTCCTTCCTTAAAGAGAAACAAGCACAACCTTTAATAACTTGACCAGGCAATGCCAGAAATCAAGGTGATTATTTTTGCTCATACTAGATTCACTGCTGTGTTTGTGTAATGGCCACAGCTGTTTCTTCTAAGCTTCTTCCCTTGGGGAAAGCATGGCATAATGATTAAGGAGATCAGGAGGTTCTTGAAGGGCTGGTGGACATAAATAATCCCTGGGTGCTGCCCTGTCTGCATGAGCCCATGGGTGCACGACTAGGGCACTTCCAGTGTTGTAAAGATTTCTACTTTAAGGCATAAAACTCTACACTGTCTAGTATGCAGTAGGGACGGCCTTTTGCAAGAACATGCCCAAATGTCAAAATTGAAAGTCATACTGTAAATAAATTGTCAGAAAACTAACATGTCCTGGCTGGAAGACAGGCTGAAGAATACTGGCATGTCTGGTTAGCTCAGTAGCACATCAGCACTATGGAAACTAACCACTTTTGGGGAAGGTCTGTCCAGCTGATAACCACTCCTTAGGCTGTCACTGTCCCTCCAAGGATTTGGATGTTAGGCCGTGGAGGATTCAGAGGTCTGAGCCCCTTAGCAGTAGGTTTCTGAAGACATATTGGCCATGTCTGCTGCCTAGCTAGAGAGCAATCTGATATCACTCCATGCAGTAAATGTGCATATTTGGAAAAGGAAACCTTGGCAAGTGTGAAATATTATGGTGCATTCCACTGTTTCACGTTAAAGGGACAATTTCAAATTAAGTTAAGCCTTTTGGGGAAAAATATATTGAAAGACAAATGAAGCCCAAACCTAGAGAAATATTCTCATGGAATTAAATATAATTGAATTCCTTTCTTTGGAATATGTTTTTCTTCTCTTTTGTCAGAGACATTCTGAATTCAGCATACCACAAAGCTCAAGCTTTCATAAAGACTTTAAGATTATGTTGCCTAAAGGACTATGCCCTCTGTGGACTGGCAGTTACTCCTTTCTATTTCAACAGAAGAAAATACATTTTCTTCTCTTGTACATTCTAGCTCTTCATTGCGAGAAACACTGACAGCTGCATGAGCGACTGCTCTGAGGTCCAGCTGGGCTTACAGCTGATTGCACGGTCTTACATTATTGTCCTTTCTGAAATAAATACGCAAGACTTGGGGGTTGCATTGGATAAGGCAGCATAGCTATCTGATAGAAAAGAACTGGTGGGAGGCACCCACTTGAGCCTACTGGCAGATATTTCCCTATGGACACAAAGAGCTCTTCCAAGAATAGGTGAGAAAGCAGCTGCAGAGCTGCCGTGACTTATCTTACATTACCAAGGAACTGTCTCTTGAGAGGCCCCAAGTGTCTCATTCACATGAACACATACCTGTGTGAATCGTCTTCTAGTGCCAGTACAAGCTGGATCAAGCACTCGTGTTAAGAGCTACCTCTAAACGCCAGCTAGGAGCTGGTCCCAAGAAACAGGGGAAATCAGTGGTTTTGGAAGCCTCTGAACTGACACTACAGGACATTGAGGTCTCTGAATTACAAGTTGTTTTTTTGCTCCACTGGAAAACTTCTTCTGGAGAGAGAGAAAAATGAATTTGTTCTTCACGTTTCAGCAACAGGAAATGAGGATGCAACAGCTGTGGGTGAAGTAAGTGGGAAAATCAAGCATTAAAAGGGCTTCAGACAGCTTGCTTTGTGCCAGTCCCAGATACATACTAGCAGTTTGGTCTGAATACATTAAAGCATACATTGCAATGCAATGGCAAGGTTGATTTACAGGTATTTTTGTTTCTTGTACCAGGAAGGCTTCTTTGCAATGAGTGGGAGGAATGTCACTTATATCACTACACTGGGAGTGGCTGCCACAGAGTTAATGGCCTTGCCTTAGACTGGATTTCAAAAATATCAGATTGGAATGACTCAGCCAAAAGATCACCCAAGATATTATTCCTAACCCATGAAAAGAATTGGATGTTTGAAAACATTCCTCACTTTATCATCACTTTACAACATTCCAGTGTGTTTTAAATTATTCTTCTTACAGGAGTAAGAATGAGATTAAAGTTTATTAAATGCACTAAGATTTCTCATGATTAGAATGAATATATAGAATATTTTATGAAAAGCAGATGCTGATGTGCTTCCTAACCTCTTCCATAACTCCTATAGCTTGTATGTTAATTGTTAATGCCCAACATTTATTCCCCTATGAAGTTATTCTTCCCTGAATCAATGCTCCATAGAAACATCGGATGCACTTCAACATTATTATGTTCCTACTAAGAGACTTTTTGACATTTCATTTCACTATTCTAACTACTCAACTTCTACCAGTGCGGCTGAAATTTTCCATGCCCGCTGTTTGCTCCAGGCTGTTGTTTTTCATATATTTTTAAGTTTCAAGAGTCATGGTTCAGTCGATTTTGAGAAGAACATTACGGAATAATAAGTTTTACCCACACATGAACAAAAAGAGAGACCAGTTCTTGCATGTAACTTGGTTAGTGCTTTGAAGCACAGATATAAAACTTGGCAGGGAAAGGGGCACTTCTGTCAGGCGCCCATCTCGCTGTCTTTGTGAACAGGCTTTTTTTGAAAACACCTTTCACACGTACTCAGTAAAAGCCTGGTTTTCTCATAGCGCTGATCTCCGAGGGTTGTGGCCTCACAGTCAGATTGCTCCCAGCTTCCAGCGATTACCAGCTGACTTTGCTGCCGAGCCAGGCTAGGCTTACCAGCGTGGAGACAGCAACGGCAACTCAAAATTATTCTAGACCATGTAAAAGAACTGAAGACGAGGAGCCTCTCTCTAATAACGTAACCACTACAAAGCCAAGAGCATGAAAAAGAAAAACAACAGAGGTAAATTCAGAAGGGTTGCGTGCTGGACGATATGTGAGAGAAAGGAATAGTTGAGAAAAAATGAATCCAGGGACAGAACAAGACTGCTACAAGGAGCCTGTGAGGGTTGGGCCGGACTGAAAGCCAACTGGCTGGAGGCAGGGTCACTGGGATCAGGTAACAAACCAAAGGGCTGCAACCTCTAAGTTTTTTTGTGGTCTTACTAAGTGCTACACTTAAAAATGAAAAACATCACATTAAAGAACTGATGACTGATTTTTATATCCCTACAGTGCAATAACTTTGCTAATTTCAAGTGGAATTGTTCTTGCTCTTTTGTAGGGTTATGATGAGCAGAATCCAGTGCTTCCGTTTCATTGGAAACCTTTTTTCTTTCCCGGCACACTGGTAAGAGTTCTGGCCTTGCACAGCATTGCTACAAGTGTGCTTGGTTCTGGAAAGCATCCTGCCCAGTGTGCTCTAGGTGGTCCTGCTTGAGCAAGGCGGTTGGACTAGATGTCTCCAGAGGTTCCTTCCAACATCAGCCAGTGTAGGATTCTGTGATGTTGTTCCACAGACCTACAACAGTTGTTAAATGTGACACATGCACAGCAGACTGTGGGTTTTTAGCAAGAACAACCATACAGGGCAGGAGTGTGTGACCCTTCAGGCACTTCAAATCATATTCCAAGTGAACTGTGATGTATTTGGCTTGATATATTTTTCTTTACATTGAAGATGTACTGATGGAAGATAAGGAAAAGAAGCAAATGAGTTGCTTATGGAATGGGTTAAACAGTACAGAAATGTTTGAATTAGAAATGTCATGAAAACACTAACTACACTGACTTAGAAACTTTGTTTCATTATGGATGGCATTCATCTATTTAATCTACTCTGATGAGTGTTTGTATTTGGAGTTACATGAACAGGGTATGTATGCATAAGTAAAACAAATACAACTTCCACATCTGGCTATATTTTCATGAGCATATACAAAGTGTTTGATGTGATGCAAAGTTCACTTAGTGGTGGAATGCTAGAGGAAGAGCAGAGAGAGACCAAAAGCCTTGAAGTGCTGCTTCAGAGACACCCCACTTTCTGCTCTGCAGACCTAAACGTGGATATTGAGCAGGTCTTGCCCACAAAAATGAAATGTGTTTGGGTTTCTGTTGACTCTGCTGTCCTCATTTGTAGGAAATGATGTCATGACTGACAAAAGGGAGACCATCAGGAATGGGATCTGCATCCATTTGTAGAGAAAGTGATTTAAAAATAATAAAAAAAAGCCAATCCCCCAAGCAAAACCATGATAAGATACCCAGAATAAACTAGTGTAAATGTGTCTGGCCAAGTTCTGATCTCAACTGATTTGAGACTGTTTAATCAAAGAGAGGCAGCTGGATGAGCAAGAGGAGTAGATCAGATGGGAGAAGCAGATGAAACAAGATGAAACAAATACAGACAGTATGAGTAACTTGTTTTAGAAAGGACAGAACCACTTATCCATAACTGTCTGTAATGCAACACACACATTTTTCCATATATACAGTCCTTTGAATTGGTGGGTACATTATGAGATCCTGCTTGAGACTGGAAGAGGTAACAAGAGTCTCTGTGGCCCTGGCTCAGGAAAGCATGTGCTTTGTCTTCAGGGGGACTTAAGAACACACTACAGCATTTTCCTGAACTGGAGTTTCTATCCAGAGATGCTTCATACCATGAAAATATTCAAAAGTATCTAGTTAGGAATCAGGAATACTTTAATAAGCAAGTAGCATTTTGAGACCTTCTCTTAGTACTGTTCTTTCACCCTCTAACATCAAAACTGAGGCTTGTGTATACAGTGTAGGCTTGATACAACACTATGTTGCTTCAGTTTTATGCAACTGTAATTCAGTCAAAGGGAATTAAACCAAAAAACATGACACAAGGAATCACATAGAATATTTGATTAAAGATAACCTACAGAACAACAGCAAAAGGACCATAGAATCCAGCACTCGGGCACTAGGGAACAGCAGAATCAAGTGTTGCTTGATCAACATGACCATGGCCCTTCTGTGTGCAGACATAACAGTGCATCCTTTAGAATAATATAATCATAGAATCATTATGGTTGGAAAAGATCTTCAAGATAATCTAGTTTAAGTGTAAACCCATCCCCACAATGTCTGCTCAGCCATGTCCCCAAGTGCCTCATCTGCCCGTTTCTTCAACAGTGCCAGGGTTGGGGACTGCACCCCTTTCCTGGGCAGCCTGTTCAAAGGCTTCCCCACTCTTTCCATGCAGAAATTGTATCCCAGCACTCTCTGGCCCAGCCATCCAGCCAGTCTTTCACCTAGTGAAGAGTCCACCTGCCTAAGCCATGAGCTGCCAGCTTCTCCAGGAGAATCCAGTGGGAGATTGCATCAGAGGCCTGACTGAACTTTAAGCAGACCACATCCACAGCCTTTTCCTCATCCACAAAAAAGGTCACTTGGTCATAGAAAGAGATTAGCTCAGTGATGAAGGACCTGCCTTTCATGAATCCATTCAGACAGAAATCATGCATGGAATGGATGGTGCTACCTGTTAAAATACTGAACTGCTGTTCTCATAATCTGATGTGTAACCGTCTCCTTCCCAGAATGTCTCCATTTCTCAGAGCAAGTGAAACTGATGCCCCAGTAAAACAGCCCCAGGCCTGCTGATTAAATAAGCATGAAAACCCTTGCTTTAAACCTCGATAAGAGAGAAAAAGATCAGAACTTTCTTTTCTCCATGATTTTAAGAGAACACATTAATGATTGGATAGAAGTAGCTAAAGCTAGTGAAGAAAAATACAGAGCTTTAGTCGTGTTGTGAAACTGATGTGGAATGGCACCTAGCCACAAAGTTCTGCCAGCCATTAAACCTCGCTTAGTTGATATAAATCTAATGAGATGTAACCATCAGGCTATCTGATACCTCTCACATGAAACATGAAAGCTGAATGAAAAATGCTGGCTGTATTAGAAGTGACTTAGGAAAAAAACAAAGCCTCCGCAGATTAGAAGAGTTCCTATGGAAATAGCATTGCCATCTGTCTCCCTTTCAACAAACCTGGATTTCAAGGAAAATGTTTTTTTATAGTTGGCCTTGATAGCATGGGCTATATCCAGGCAGATGTGAAACTTCTACATGCTTTATTAGCAGCAGTGGTGTTAGCCTTGTTTTTTAACACCCTGTAAGAACATACTGTATTCAGAAGATATTCCTTCTTGTACTCCTTGTGCAAAAGTAACAACTAAGGTGTGAGAAGACTTTTCTTATTTTTGTGGAGCCTTTCAGAGACAGTCTGGGAGCTGATAAACTTGAAAGGAGCAAGGATAAAGCAATTGCCAAGGCAGCAGTCATTCTTCTAGAACTGAATCAAGTAAGAGGCCAAAAACACCAACTTTGTCATCAATTTCAGACCTTCAACGAGGTCTCCTGCTCTCAGTACGCAGATATTTTCCTTATAATGTGTTTGAAGCAGTGGTTTCCTCACCACCTTGCTTCTACTGAGCTTTCAAGAGCCCAGCTATGAGCAGGGTGACAGGCACAAGCCAACAACTATAGATGCATAGCAGGATGCATCACATGGGTACTACAGATTTGGCATGGGAACTGTGAGATCTGGACTTTACTCCTGGTTTTGGCTCGGCCTTTCAGGGTAACTTTGCCAAGATCTTCTCCCCACAAAAGTCTTTGCAGGATTTAGGGCATAGATTCCTCTGTAAATTAAATTTCCTCTTTCTTCGACTCACGTATTTTTTTCCATGTTAGAGAGTTTTGTAGATTTTGTGGAAGATCTATCACCAGTAGGATTCTTAATAGGACTTTCTGAGCAGTAGAAACAGTTACTAAGTGATTTAATTTGGATCCTCCTCAGGATTCTTTTTTAAAGTGTTCTCATCAATTGCAAAATCTTACTAATATAAATGGTGTACCAATCTCTGATTGAATTTATTAGCTATACCCAGGCTTTGTACATGTTTTTTCCTATGGTATATAATCACACATCTGTTAGAGGTAAAAGTGGATCTAACAAGTAAGGTGATTGTGCAGAGAAGAGCTGTGGAATTTTTCTTCTCAGAAGAGTTTCTGATGGACGAGATCAAAAGTGTTTTACTTATTCATAAAGTCATTTGGTCAAAGAGTTCTGGGGGTCCATCTCAAACTGTCTTAAATGGGGAGTGATACCAACAGCAAGCTTATGTATAGTAACGATTCAAGTGTTACTCCACATTCAAGGAGCTCTGACAAAAACAAACCTTTCTGATTTACAGCTGGAGCTGTAAAGGCCTCGAGAGGTCTGTTGAATCAGCTTATCTCCCTTGTGTATTACGTCCTGTCCTCAACAAGCACCACCCATTTCCTGAGCTGTCTCTTCTGTCTCCATGTCTTGGGATAGTTAAATAAATTGTTGGAAACAGCACAGTTCAGTTTTGCCAGCTGTTGCATCAAAAAGTCTTTGTGGAGGTGAACGTACTAGCTGTGAGAGTGCAGCTTCCCAGAGCTGATATTCCTACTCTTCCAGGGCTGCAGGATATGCATGACCAAATTTGAGATTGTGAAAGATCCTAGAAATTCAGTGCAACATCTTCTGAAGAAAAAAACAGATTGCAAAGACAGAAATTCACAGTATTAGTCTAAAATATTAAGTGGGTGAGCATCAGGGAGCCAATATTGGAGGGAATGCTGCAAAACTGCTAATCTGAAATACTTTTGGAGAACTTGCTGTTCAACAGAATGTCTGCACTGATCTACATTTTGTCTTGAAGGAATGAGTGGAATTATTTGCTCTGTCTCCCTCTCCAACCTTTTTTGGCCCACCAGTGAAGGAATTTTTAAAACATTCTAATCAATAAAGACATGAATACCAAGTTACCTTAGCTGTCTATTTACAGCCGGATTAATGCAGACAAAGCTTGTCCCTGGGCACACAGAAATTAATTGTACTAATGGGAAAACACATTCCCTTATCTCATATTTATTTTCTGAAAAGCATTTACAAAATGCTGACATTGTTAGTCAACTGAATATTGCATTTTATGAGGAAGACTTTTGAGAAAATGTCCAGTGCTGGTAAAAGCCATGTTTTTGTGGATTTAGTAAGAAAAAAATATCAAAGTATTGGCCAGCTTGTTTCATTTTTATTGCACTTTGTGTAAAAAGTTAAAGCCCTGGTGCTAAATTTAATGCAGCGCCCAATATTCCTGGATACAGATGATGCAGTAGGGGAAGCACATCAGGGTACAGTGTCCAGAAACTACAGAGACTTCAGTCCTACGCCCAGTATTCCCAGTCTTTCCCGACTGAGAATGCTATTTAGGCAGCTTTTTACGTGTCAGGAGTGACTACAATGCTTTAACTTTATATCTGTGCTTGATCTATCGGCCCCTTCCCTTACTGCCCGCCTGAGAGAAGCTGCAAGTCACTGATGGGGAGCACTGGAGCTGGACAGCAACTACTGCAGCCTTTCCTTTTATGACTAAAGGGAAAGCTAGTGATTAATCAGCCAGTAATACTCCTTGTGGCTCTAAAACATACCAGGCAGTGAGGCCAAAAGTACCCTTAAATTGCAACAGGAGAGTTTTAACTCATTGTGTATTTAGAGGGAAAGTTGAAAGAAAGGCTGGAGACACCTACAGAGTTTTCATTAAGAGAAGGCAGCTCCTCAGCCTTGCTAAGGGGGAAGGAGCCCAGGGCAACTAGGAAAATAATGAGGAAATAATTAAATTTCACTGTGTTTCACTGTGTCTTGTAAGTTAACTTGACATGGAAATACTCTGTTAATGACATGAAGTAGGAACCTTTTACATCAGGTGGACTATGGGATATAAGGAATTCTATTGATAATTTATTTAGCTATAGTACAATGATAGCCCATCATGAACACATAACTTAATTGTATCGTACTGATTCTTATAGTCTCTGTATTCACTACATTTTTGTGGGAGGAGTAGTAAAGCACAACTGAAATTTGTTAGATGATGGAGAATGTAAATACATTATTAATATATTTTCATTAGCTTCCACCTCTTACCCAAACAAAAAAAAACTTTTTCAAAAGAGTTTCTGGGCTGATTCATCTTCAGCACTACTACCACACACTACTGCTTGTGATAACACTCTTCACTGTTCCACACACATTATGTAATGCCTGTAAATCTGCTGTGTAGCAAAGGCTCAACTCCATAAAGTCCCCGTGCTTAGAGTTTCACTCGTGTCTGGACAAACCGAGAGGACCGTGGGCTTCAAATGCTCCAAACCCAGATGAATACTCCGTATGCAACCCCCTTATCTCCATGGCGGTGCAGCGGAGCCAAGGCTGGGCAGGTTGGCTCAGCATTTACCAAGGTCTCTCTCTCGGCCTCTCTGTGGAGAGCTGCCAGGCCGACTCGCAAGCACTTTCTGCTCCAGCAGCGGGCGGCTCGCTCGGTGCCTGTGGGAAACTGGATCCCGCACACCTGCAGGCCTCCCCGTGCCGCGCTCGCCCACCCACCGCTCCTCCACCCCAGCCCCTCGGTTACACAGGCCGCAGCACTGGCTCCCACCTTGGAGCTGTACCCTTCAAAACAGCCAAGGGGCCGAGCGAGCGGCAGGTTTTGTTAGGGCGCCCTGCTGGAATTCTGCTCTCTGCAGCCACTCCGGCCTTGGCACCAAGCCAGGCGGGCGCCACCGACCTCTCCACACCTCTCCAGACCCACATCGGGGCAGGCAGCAGGACGGTGTAACTCAAACCAATTTTTGGTTTAGGAAAGTTGAAGAAAGATATGTTTTCAATATGCTTTTTTTTCAGACAGTAGAATTAAGGTCTATGTGATTTATGCCTTTTTCTGGACTCATCTGCCTATATTGCAGAATTTTAATCCCAGTTTGATTTCCTATAAACATTACCCTACGTGCAGTTTGCCTCACCTGCACACATCTTTTGAGTATAACCAAGTGGAGATACACACAACAGGTGGAATATCTCAGCAATGGGATGCCAGTACGTAGTAGAAAGGGTTAATGTTGTTTCCTTATACTAACTTACATTCTTTTCTGTCACACTGGTATACAAGTACTGGCAACCTCAATTCTCTCCCATTATCTCTGTGAGATAAGATTACAAGAGCACTCCTCAGCCTCTCCCAGTTTGGCTCTGACACAGGGCATGGATAGATGGCATTAAGTACGTGCAATGCCTGCCCTTCTGGGTTACTGAAGAGTAAAAGGAGAAATAAAACACCATCTATAACACTAAATCAATAGGTGACAAATGGAGGCATCCTCTGTAGCAGGTTCTAAATGGGTTTCGAAAAGAAAATTTTATCAACTGGGGTGTTTCAAGAGCATTGCAGCCTTGGGAAAAGCCCAGAATGCCCAACAGCTTGCACTGTTGGTACAGTTGGTACAGATACACCGCGATACGTACTAAGGATTTAAGAATTGGCCTAGCTTTTCTTGGCAATGGCAACAAATTGTTTAAGTTGAAAATATCCGAGGGAATATCAGCCATGAAACCAGATTTCTAGTTAGCAGAGGAAGTAGTATACTATTGTATACTGAACTGGTCATCCAAGTATTCCTCTGAGTGGCTCTGAGCCTACAAATGCCTTACATTTGTATAGCTGAGGTAGTTTCATTTAAAAAAATACCATTTTGCTTACTGAAAATTTGGATAACCAAAAAGAAAAGAAGCCAGCATTTCATCTATCATTGTCACTGGCATCAATAACCATCACTCAAAAGGCCACTAGCCACTAGGAAACAACTTTCTACTTTAATTGGTGTCATCCTCTCTCTCGAAGACTTGTAACCACTGTAGTCATTTGGGTGGGATTCTTCTCATTTATATAACCTTTTTCACTGATTTTCTTGTTAAGGAGAATTGGAAGGAGGGAGAAAGACTCTGAGGAGGGTAGAGGTCTAATAAACAATGGCTAGAGCTGCTTTTCCCCTATTTTTGCATCCTAAGTGCAATGGAGGCTTACATAGGCTACTTTCTGTGGGTCAAAACAGGCTTTAGAATCCCAAGACTCCAAGACTGAGTTCATTTCCCTTCCAGGGCAGACAGCCATATCATATATTACTCCTTCCATAAAGGAATCAGTTTCAGTCTTAAGAGTGGAGGGTTTTTTTTTGTTGTTTGTTTGTTTGTTTGTTTGCTTGTCAGTACTCTTTCTGGAACTATCTAAGTACCAAAATAAACATATGTAAGACACGTTAGACACTGTCTGTCCATTTCCACAGCACTCATCTGGGCTCACTCCATACCAACTTGTGTTTGTACCAGCACTGCCCTTTAGCTTAAGTAGCTATTCCCCTTTTCCAATGTTTAGCATTTGAAAAGAATCATATTCCCCTGCAAAATTAATCTCCTTAAGGTAAATAAGCCTCGTTCTTCCAGTCTTTCCTCCTAAAACTGGCTCTTCACTTACCATTCCATTTATGAATGCTACTCTAATTGTCTTTGAGTGTGAATTCATCCTCTTGGAGTGCATACGAAGTCCTTAATTTCTCAGTTCTTATGTTGCCTTCTACTTGGTTGCTGCCATTATTTTTAGATGCCTAGCTTTTAGAATGGAAATTCACAGCCCCAAGTGTGTTCTTTATGTAGGAATTAAGAATACACATAAGGCAAAGCGGTGTGCTAAACAGGAGTTGCCTAAGCCAGCTGAACAGAAGTGAACAAAAAGGAGCAGCATCTACAGTCC
The DNA here is from genome assembly GCA_032353885.1 of Nothura maculosa. Taxonomy (NCBI): domain Eukaryota; kingdom Metazoa; phylum Chordata; class Aves; order Tinamiformes; family Tinamidae; genus Nothura; species Nothura maculosa. Next base: position 10,705,015 of record JAUBOD010000030.1, on the reverse strand, counting down.
CACTACTTACAAACTTACGTGAGAACAAAAATATCACAGTGTTAGCTACATGATCAGCCTCTTTTGTCAAGTGGAGTTAGTACTACTGACTTCTTTAGGAAAAACGCAGAGTTGAATGGGAGTCTTGGTTCCCAAAACAGGAGACAAAAGTGGGACACTCACTCTGAAAGGGAAAGTCCTGCAGGTCCAGGGGCTTTAACACCGCATCTC
>JAUBOD010000030.1:10679818-10690831 GCA_032353885.1 Nothura maculosa | reverse complement strand
CCATAAGCCATTTTTGTTAAGTTGCCTCAAGCATGTGGCACCAATAAATTTGAACCTGTCACTTTATTATCAGACAGGGTCATAGTAGAGGTGTTTCCACCCGAGATGACTTAGTCCAAGGAGTGCTAGAAGGGGAGCTAGGTGTGGGTCTGCGTGCAGCGAAGTCCCCCTGCAGTGAAGCCCCCCAGGACAGGCACACATACTTCACACAGAGCCTATCTATTTTTATTTCTAGCCTGCTTAAATTCTTGATATGAAGTCCAAGAAAGTATGTACATACATTACCGAAATTCTTATAGAACATTCAGTTCATGGAAAGAACAACAAAGTCTGAAATGGGGATATATATTTTTTTGCCCTCAGTCCCCTTTCGCAGTGACTCCTGTTGGAATGAACAGAAACAGCCCGTCTTAGGAGGTCACGATTATTACTCATGCCAGTCGGCCTAACAAGGTGCAGAACGTGCAACCATCACTCCAAAGGGCTCGTCCAGGGGCTGCTAGTTCCAATAATGTCATTGTCGAAGAGCTGGTTTGCACTTACAGATTGTCCATAGCAAAAGCCCATGGGAAGCTCAGACCAAAGGAAGGGCTGCTGGTACAGCACTGCTCCTTCCAAAACAGAAGTGGGAGCCAGGAGGCTGATTGGATCTACTCTTGACTTAAGCCAAGTTTATTATTTTAAACTGCTTTGCAAATTTCACTACGTTTTTGTGAGTAAAAATAGCAAGCTCAGAAAGGCAAAACAGAAGAATTATAATAAATAATCTTTTTTCTTTTCAAAAAAACCCACTGGTCTTGTTGTTCCTTCACAGGTCTAAAATATACAGATAAATTTGCTTGGGGCCACAGTATCATTCACATTAATAATCAAAGGCTTAGCTAATAACTAACTATTAAAAATGTTTGTATGTTCATAAGTAATTTAGCTTCAGCTTGGGAAAGCAGCCCTTGACTAAAAGAGGTTGAAGGAAAGGTGGTTATGAAGTTATTGCCAAAGACTCCCATGTAACAAATGCTCTTTGTGCAACAAATGTATTAAGTAGCAGCAAGAACTCTCAGTTTTGGGAACGGTAATTTTCGTCCAGCTATCAGTTCCAAAGAGATTATCACAGATGATCTTTGGCCTGCTTGTTGGGCCGCATGGTAAGTGCTTGTGCCATCAGAAACAGCCTCTATAATAAATGCTGCACCTTGAACTGAATACAGAGGTGACCTGGGGACTGCTCAAAGTACAAAGAAATTATTGATGTAGTTCTTGAGCTCTCTCATACAAGGCCTCACATGAATTACTTCGCATTCAGAATGCTCCTTAAGAGTCTCACTTATTCCATTTATATTGTATATTAACAATTACAGAGCATGCTAAAGGTATTAGGTGATGAGAATCCTGAGATTAAATACTTTTCTGTTAGCTTATTTTGCCAATCAGATAGTGTCCTCCTTGCTCCTACACTGGAATACACAAGTCCTGTCAAGGCTTTTCGGTTGAAGACAGAAAGGCTAGAAATGAATGTTGAGACCTGAAAAACACATGCTCAGGAGAAAGCATGGGTCTTGTGCCTTGTACTTGCCCTATGTAGAGCCTAGCTGTATATTGTGTCTGCATGTGACTGCCATGCCATTTTTGCACACCAAGAAGTGCAATGTGGGTGCAGGTGGACAAAGAAGGGGTGAACCAATCTACTGCTGGGCAGATGTGCGCCCTGAGTAAAGCAGGCGTGACACAAATGCAAGGACCAGGGATGTTGGGATGTTGCTTTTGCCTGTCAGCAGCAGGGACAAGTGCAACCGCTGCTGCTGCTTCAGTGACAGGCACTCATGGGTGCTGTTCTCTGCAGACTTTTCTGGTGCACAGGCAAGATACCCATGAACAGCTCCATGGAGATGTTCCAGGTGATATTGCTTGATCTTCTCAGGGAATATTGCCTAACTTTGTGGTTGATGTAACAGGACAGCCAAACGCTGTCCGCTGCACCATGCTGTAAGGGATGAAGAATCAAGGTCTGCAGGTAGAATCAAACATTGTGGCCCAAGGCCAGCTGGAAGCTGAGAACCAGGGAATCAGAGAAACACGGGCTCTAGAATAAGGCAAACACACAACCATTGTGAGGACAAACAGCAGTTACCATATTGCCAGGCTGGGACTGAGACATGAGGAAAGCCTGGCTCAGGATAGACAAATAGAACCCATGATAGATAGAAGGGAAGGAGAGGAGAAAAAGAAGATGTAGGGAGAACAGGCTGGACTCAACATCCAATGCCATGATTTATGTTAGTATCTTCACAGAATCACAGAATGGTCAAGGTTGGAAGGGACCTCTAGAGATCATCTAGTCCAACCTTCCTGCTCAAGAGGGACATCTAGAGCATGTGGCGCAGGGTGGCATCCAGGCGGGTTTTGAAGATCTCCAGAGAAGGTCTTCACCTGTAATGGTAGCCATAGTGTGGTGCCAGACAGCCATGGGTGCCAGACAGGGGCCCACTGCAGCTGCACCATCTTTCTTTTCCACTCAGAGAAAAAACACAAGTTACCAAATTCCTGAGAGTTTTGGAGCAAGCAAGAATACAGTCCCATAACTTCTGATGATGATAATGCATTATTAAAGAGTTTTAAAGTGAATTTAATATTGTTGCTCTTCATTCTACCAAAGAAGACTAAAAGTTTCCTGAGATAAACTAGAAAAGGCCCAAAGTGGGTCTGAATTGTGTTCTGGAGCTTCATTTTGTGAAATCTTCTTGAGGGAGCAAGGAGGCTCTGTGATCCTCATGGCAAGACTGTAATGCAGACAGATTCAACCCCCCAGTGCCAAGCAAGGCGGTGGATGAGGCTACCTGTTGTTCCCACACCGTAAATACGAAACACAAATCAAACTTCTGAATGGGTCGGCAGAAGGAAGGTTGAGTGTTAGGCCTGTATTATGAGCAGCAAAGATATTAACAAAGTATATATAGGAAAGTGATGACTACCTACATCACATACAGAAACTTCAGTGTGTTCTTGTTCAGATGTGGCACATAGGTAGCAAGCAGCAACAAACAGTTAGTATTTGTATCCAGACCTCATACACGATCTGCCAAATTAATAGTTGATGAGTTTTCCTACCTCTTTCCCACCAACTTGTTTTGTAAAAAAAGAAAAGGGCAATACATTCTCAACCTTAAAGTCAAGATTATTAATATCTAGGATCTAGATTTGAACAAAATTACAGCATTTTTAATGACTACCTGAATAAAGATGAGTATTTTCAGAAAAAAAAAGGTGCTTTTAACTTTAAAGATTAACTTTTAAGATAGTTTCCTCAGTTGTTACCTGAGAGAACTATACTGATTGAGTTAACTTTACCACAGCTTCAGTGAAGCATAAATAGATCTAGTATTTCCAAGGAAGTTGTCAGCTTTCCTACTATAGATGAGATACTACAGCTGACAACATTAAAGTGTTGTCAGAGCTATAGTTATTTGTATCATTGACTCATGTTAAAATGACCTGGAAATAAACCTGACTTTTACCGCTATGTCTCTGTGACACTTTCAATATCAGATGGAGAAAAAATGAGGGTGAATTTATTCCCTAGCCAAGTGAGCTGGATGATTAGCTCTTCTGAGTGCTGAAATCCCCAAACACTCTTTGATTGGAAGGCAACAAAGTATTTGGAAGGGATTCTGGCTTGGAATCTGATTTTTCCCTGGGAATTATGTGATAGTGAAGAGATATCAAAAATACTAAAATTCTTTATTGTTATACGGGAAGTCAATCCAGACATTTGGAAGATCTAAAATACTTCTCAGTACGAGCTTCAGAAAGGCCATAAATTGAGAGGTGAAACCTTTCGCAGTTGCCCAGAATGTCAGTGGTTGATTAGAGGACATTTGATGTGTGTGATCTAATAGTAATCACCAATGTCTCTATAATTAATTACCTGGCGGATTTAGGCACCTGATATGCAGGTTGGAGAATGCTTAATGCTTTGTTGTTCAGCAATAAAAGAGCAGGAGCCATCAGGGTTGAAGGGTTTGTCCCTCCATGTGTACCGTAAACAGCAAGGAAAGGAGGAGATGAACAGAACGACCTCGAGACCTCTGTTGACTGAGGTTGGCCAAAAAGACAGGAATGGAGCTCAGAGCAAAATATCTGCTTTTTGTTCAGCTTGTGTATTCCCTTGTGGATTTTTGTATTCCTTTATGTAAAAGCAGGACTGCATCAAATATGTACCTTATCATCATCAGGTTGTTTTTTCCAAATGGAAATAACTTGCAGCAACTTAATATTGCCTAACAGCTGGAATTAAAAGGGGAGCATCAACTGTCCTTAAAAAGGGATATCATTTTGGTAACACACATTTTCCCTACAAGAAACTAGTTTCAAGATGATATAGTTAGCCATCAAGCTATTGCCTACATAACACAGCTCTGTGAATTTAGGCATCTAACTAGATCACATATTATAGTCTGTATTAAACATAGTTAAAAGCCTCACCAAAAAGCTTCAATTTTCACCATCAACCTTCAATCAGGGCAAGGATGCTGATCCTTAGTCTCCAAACTGCTTGCAAAGCATAGCGAATATTCACTAGTAAAAGCTGCTAGCAACCATACTGAATGTCATCTAATTACCAGTGCACTGGTAGGAAATAAAGTGACAACATAAAAACAACCCAATATCAGCTGGCAGATTTGTTTGGTGTGCAAGTGAGAGTCACCACTACAAGATAAACAATTCACAAGAAGGATAAAATGCCATACATGCAACAAAAAGAAGGCATTTCGAAATAAGCACTGGGAACTCAGAGAAATCCATATTCTATAACCCTTCAGCAGAAGTGTTTGACCTGGAAATTAATGAGACACTGTACAGGACCCCCAGTGCATTCTCGGAGCAGGGACTTGGAATTGTGTCACTGAGTCCCTGCTCACTTCTCAGAACAGAGACTTGTAATTGTAAGCAACAAAGAGAATTTCCCTTCAGATAACAGTTGGGTTGCTCAGAATATAAAGCAATGTACAGCGTAGCTTTCTCAGGGTTTTACAGAGCTCATTGTGGAGCACTGAGAAACAACAAATGCCACAAGAGCTGCAGTGGCAGCTCCACTGGTTAGGAGGGACTCCCTGCTCAACAGCAGCTCTGTGCCAAAGTGTAAGGTCAGAGCAAAGAGGGTTGTTGCTAATCTTAGTAAAACAAATGGAATTGCTGAGGATGTTAAAATGGAACAATGGAAATGCCTTTCTCTGTTGTTCCTTTTCTTGTGGTACTCTTGGATATGGGGCCATCTTTGTTTTCTACATTATGCCATGAAGATGGGTTTAGGGTTTTTTTTTTCCTTGCTATCCTCTTTCCATGTTGCATAGGGAGAATAGACCTTTATTACCCCATGCCCTGCTACCATAACATGTTAAACAGGTATAATTTCTTTCGGATGTTGACTTTTCCTCATTATTTCAGTGAACAAAAGGCATATCCTGTTATGACTATGTTCTACTTATTCTATGCCTTTGAACTTTCCCTAAACCTTAGTTTCTGGGGAAATTAAAAAAAAAGAAAGTGTGTGTGGCAGGTTCTTTAATTCATTTTTAGCTGTAGCACAATATTGTATTTGGCTAAGTGATTAAGACTAACATTTACATGACATTTAGGGCACACTATTTTCTAGTCTGTCTGTCATGAGTTGATGGACGGCTATAAGGCTTGAATGTGAAGTCTTGTATATGCATCTGGAAGAGGAGAATAGAGACTGCTTGGATTGGAGGAAGAAAGAATTTGGGGCTTAGACAACACCAGTCTCCTGAGCAAGAATTTATGGGAAAAAAAGCATCTGAACAGAACTCATGTTACTATCCTATACTGAGATGCTTTATAATTTAGTCTGAATGCATCTTTCTTAAAAACTTCAGATTATTTTTTAGCATTTTTGACTAGAGAAAAAAGGAGTATTGAAGAACTGTGCCTAGGAATCTCAAATGGAGGTTAAGGTATTCAAGCCTCACCAAAAAGAGATGGGTATCTGGCACTCGCTTCCCTTCGCAAATTCCATTCTTCATCCGTTCAATAACAGTACCTGCACACTGGGGCAAATCAAATGAAAGTGATTTCATAAACAAATGCTTTCAGTTCCAAATTCTTCACATTTTTTTGCCAAGCTATTGCATTTGTTAGATGCTAATACTAAGACGAAAAGAATTTATTTAAACATTAGACACTGTGTGGACTGTTGCTCATTTGTGATCTAATTTCCCCAACTTAGGAACTACTCCTCCTAAAATGACTGCAGGAAGCTCTACCTGTTTGTGAAAGCAGAGTGCCTGGCATTCAGTTTAACAAGTTTTGAAGACAAAAAGAGAAGGAAGGAAAGAGACTGCACCTTATTTTGATCTTCATAACAGATACATGATGTTCTGGGCTGAATAAGCAAGTTTGACTTCAGGGAAAATACTGCTCTATGATCTTAAATTCTGTGATGACATTAATTCCTAGCCCATCTAGCTAGGAAGTTAAAGTAACATGAAAAGAGGCTAGTGAATTATCTGGAAAGAGCAGGAGTATTCGTTGCCTCTCTGCACTTAGTAGCTGGTTGAGAGGAACAGCAGAGCAGCAGCAAGTTACACAAGGCAGCCTCACAGGCTGCATCTTGTATTTTGAGACTTGCTTCGTGCCAGGCTGACAAGACAGAAGACTGTCTCTTGGAATAACTAGCCTCCTCTGCTTCCAAAATATCCCTGTTGTGCATTTTACCCAGGCACATTTTCTTTCATATGGACAGTTGTGCCTAGCTGTTGTGTTTAGAAACTTTTCCTGTCTGTCACACTGTAAGATTTTTTCCCACACTCTCAGCCTACTGTGTCTAGTGTGTGTGCAAAGCATAGAGAAGAACATGTAGAGGTACAAGAAAAGGTTAATTCTTGCTGAAATTACAACAAATCACAGTAACTTCCATCTCTGTCATTTTAAATAATTTCAGCTTTCCTATTTGAAATGGTGTATTATAGGCATGAGTTGCATGTACAAACATGTTAACCCAAAGCTACAGACACTCTTCCACATCCTCTATTTATAGTTTGATTCCTCCTGTACTTATATATGTATAGTATCACATTAAAAAAGATTCCACTGACGACATTAGAGTTTAATACTCAAAAACTGGGAAATGCCAAAGGCAAGGTAAAATCGGCCTCATTCTGCAGGCCGATGCATGCAGGCAGCAGGCTTATTTATGGCATGATACCTTTTTTCCTGGGGACCATTACAAACATTACATTCCTCAATGTTCCTGCCTTTTGCCTTCACTTTTCCAAGAAGTCTGCTTCCTAGGCTTGGGGTGGGAAGGAAAAAGAAGGGAAGGACAGGCAAAGCAAGGAGAAGTAACACAGCTAAAGCCTGAGCAAATACAAGTAACTTCATGTTCTTGGCCAAATCAAGAATCATACATCTTTAATACTTCAGCCAGGTAGCTGAGGTGCCTCAAGACTCAGGCAGGGAACATTTGAATCCCTTACAAAGGGTCCCGGTTTTAAGCTGGGCAGAATGAGAAGTTACAAGCTATTTCTCCAAGCCTTCTTCTCGGAAACTGTGCAGTCACCTTAGCTACCATTCCTGCACACACACAAACACACACACACACACACACACACACACACACACACACGCACAGAATAATCACACCAGCAGATGGGCACAGCAAGCCCGGAGAGCACAGGCCTGGCCAAGGCAGAAGCTGGTGGGCGCAGGGCAGGGCAGTGGGCAGCGCTGCTGCCGCTGGAGGTGCCAGGAGGTGCCGGGAGGGCTGACGGCCCGGCCCGTGTCCAGATCCAGCCTTCGTCTGCTCCCGACTGCTCCTGGGCACAGGGACCTTGCTCACAGGAAATTTAAGGTTTACTGTCCTTTGGCTACGCTCCGTGGGAATGCAGACCTGTGAAATATTCCCGACTATGCAAAGGGGAAATGATTTCTAGGCATTTTCTATTTTTTTTTTTCCCTGCAGTCATAAGAGACTGTGGGAGCCAAGAATAGAGAAAGTGGTTAGCAGAGGAATACAACAGTAATAAAGCTATGGCCCTTAAGAAAAGAGAAAAATGTATTCCCAGTTGTCTTTTCAGCATAGCTGCATAGCTGGACTTTGTGGTATGGATCTATTCAGATGTGTGAAATGATTTTGACAAATTTATTCCAGCATTACAATAATTGCCCTAAAATTTGAGTTATGGGACCTTTTTAATTCCTTCTCCTATGCAGCATCTCTTTTTTCCTCCTATACTTCCAATACATGGATATTTATTTTAAAAAGAGATAGTATTCAGTGTAGGGTGCACAACTGAGCTAAGTGTATGTGTCACTCAGATCTCTCAGGGAAGAAATGCTGAGCTCGGCAAGACAAGTGATGACTAGAACATGTCATATGTTACATAACACAAAGTCTTTGCCTACAGAGGAATAACGAGGCTTTATGTGTTTTAGAAAGACTTAAAAATGAATCTGAAAAAATGCCACCTATTAAAATAAAACACACTGAGGTTTATCATCTTAGCATAGACCAAAACCTAAAAGAAATATTTTTTTCACTAGAGATGGATGTAGACATAACAAATGTTTGTTTATGTCCAACATTATCATCGTAAGTTGGTAACAGACACTTTAAAACAGGTCCACATCTTGGATCACATTGGTCCCATTTCTGTTTTCCTTAAGAGAGTCTGGAGCTGTATTTATAAAAACAAACCAAAAAAGTTCTCTAGCAATTACAGTACATGGAAAATGTATTATATAGGCTTCATAGCTTAGTGTTAGCTTTACATTCTCCCTATCCTCCTCTGCACTAGTCTTCTTCCTGTGTCTCATCATCCCTTGAACCAACACATGAGTGATTATCTATGGAAATGCATTTCCTTTTTTTTTTAACACTATATTGCATTAACTGCAGCTCTCATGATACAAATTAAATGCATATCCGTACAAAAGAAAAAAAAAGGTTAAAATAATGCTACTGTTACAATTCAAAGCATTAAAGAAAAACAGGAAATGCCAGAATGAAGAATGCCCAAGCGTCATCGGCATATCCCTTAGAAGAGGGTAAAATTCACTTCTCCAAACTAATTGCTGAGAGCAAAGGAAAAACACACTTGGGAATCACGGGTTCAAAACCACACTGAGGAGGACAGCATTGTTCAGAGCAACTATTTTATCCCTCGGGGCTTGTTTCCATCCATTTTTTCTTGCACCTCCTGCTCCTGGCTTTCTTCTTACCCAACCGCTTCCAGTCTTTGCTCCAAAGAAAGGAAGACTCTAGAGATTCCTGATGAACTTAAGAAAAAAATTAACAGTGGAGAAAAACAATGCAGTTGTCCCTCATCTTATTCTTGGAAACATCTGTACCATTTAATCTGAAATATTAAAAGAAAAAAAAATCAAGCTAAAACAGACATGGAAAATATCAGTATAAACAGCTCAAATTTGGCAAAGTTAATTCAGTTGAAAACAGAGCCTTATAAAGGGATCTCTTAGGAAACCTTGAATTTAAGAGGGGGGCATTTAACAACTTTGCATGTAATAAAAGAGTATATAAAAGACAGTATAATAACTCAGTACATAACCAACATAACAGCAATGGAGTTATGCTGTTTGAATGGATGGAATGGCCCTCCTAAATGCAAGCAAGAAATAAAAGACTGTCCAGACTTAGGGAAAAAAAAAGAAAGGCTAATAATGACAACATAAAGACAAATCTAATCAAAACCTTAGAAATCCCAAGCTGTAGATTACTTTAACAAGTAAATGAATTCAAGGAGTGAGTTAGTTTTAGGTGCTGGCAGTAATCTGCAGATAATCTGTAGACCAGTGAGAATACTAATCCAGAAGAAAATAATGTCATGACTTGGCAATGCAGCAGCTGTGTTTATAATCTTAGAAACACTTGTTTGATACTGAAAAACTCACACGTTATTTTTGTCCTAACAGATGAACATGCAACTTGGAAATCCAGCAAAAAATTTCCACAGGCAAATCGCTTTGAAATACATTAGGTATCAAGTGGAATGCATCTGTAACAAATTCCATTATCTGTCTGGCTTAAACATCTCTTTATTTCTCACTCTATGCACAAAAGACAGCAGAAGTATTTAGAGCAGACAGAAGGATGAACCCAGAACATCTGCCATGGGAAGTCTAGACCTGAACAGCTGAAGGATCATCCAGATGGGACCGATCCGAAAGGGACCTACCCCAAGATCCCTGCACTCCCCATCATACCGTAGTTGAAGAAGGAAAGCAGATGGGATTTACTAACATAAAGGAAGTCTACTGAGTGTCCTGGGAGAGACTGGGAATGGTGGCTTTTTCTCACACTCTAAGAAAATCTCCGTGTTACAGGAATGATTCAGAGCAAAATCTTTCATTTCTAGCAGGGCCTCTGTTCTGGCAGTCAGTGCCTGGCCTAAGCAGCTACACAGAGGTGAATTAACTTGTTGTGGAGATGCTCCACATTCCTGGCACTGTAGCACTGCCTGCACGTTGTGAGTGGGGAGAGGGCCATGTCAATATCTTGATGTCAGCCCCACAGCTCCATGGGGGAAGCGCTGAGGGAGCACATGTGGGGCAAGGCCTGCGCACGCTCTGGCTGCCCGGGCATGGCAAGCCCGTTCTGGCTCACGCCTCATGAGGAAACAGTGGGCCTGTGACTGACTCCTAAAAAGGAGCAGTGTCGCTTCCATGGGGAGCAGCCATGTTAACCACTGCCCACTGCAGCTCAGAGAGAGCAAGGGCCACGAGGATGATCAGGGGCTGGAACATCTGCCCTGTGAGGAAAGGCTGAGAGCTGGGCCTTTTCAGCCTGTTCAGAAGAGAAGGCTGAGGGAGACCTGATCAGTGTCTATAAATACCTCAAGGGAGGCAGTGAGGAGGAGGGGGTGGCCTCTTTTCAGTGGTGGACAGTGATAGGACTAGAGGAAACGGCCACAAACTGAAGCCCCAGAAGTTCCACAGGAACTTAAGGAAAAAAATCTTAACAGTGAGGGTGGCAGGGCCCTG
>JAUBOD010000030.1:10661693-10672134 GCA_032353885.1 Nothura maculosa | reverse complement strand
GTGTGCTGGAGCCTATATAGTCGACCTGTTAAGAGCAATAAAGGGAAGCCTTGATCACTCATATTGAGTCAGTCGTGCTTCCCCGCGCGCTGGGCACCAAATCCTGACGAAGGACCGTGGCAGCAGGTCATATCTCACCAGGGATGGGGTACTGCACCACAAGACCAGTACAATGTTAGGCTCATTGGCACATTGCACCCACAGCCCTTGTCGGCTGCTGTGCAGGTCGCAGTCCTTAGTTTCCTTTTTTTCTAGCAAGTTGGATCCAACCAAACATCTCCACAGGTTGCCCGCATACCTATTTTGGACCCTTCAACATTTACAGAGTAAGTCATTCTTTCAAAATCTCATCCTAACTTGTATTTACCTTTCCTCTCTCACCGGTCCTAGTCCTTCCAGGAGACCCTGTAAGACTCTTACACTACTGTCCCAACAGGAACTAAAATAATTGTGCTTTATCAGGACATGTCAACATAGGGAAAATTCCTCCTTTATCCATTCTTTGGCATCTAAGTAAAACTTCTAGCTGCTTCAAGCAGCGTAGGACTGCACCCTTGATATTTGTAGCAAAGACAAGTGTTAGTGAGAGGCTACCAGAAGCCCCCCCAAAACAAATTTTAAGAAACCAAGAGACAGACAGAACTGATTGACCATGGAGCTGTCTTCCCTCGTGATGGAGAAGCACCCACCACACTGGGGGCACTGAAGCGACATCAGCTGCAGCACCAAAGGATTTGTGATAATGAAGAACAGGAATACGTGCTCTACTGCAGTGCATGAAGGGGCAAGAGTTTCCAAAACAAATGCTTCAAAGGCAGAAATGCCCACGTGAGCCACTCATGTATAACTCATCATGCTGAGTGATAAATAACCATCTGGGATTTTGCTGCACAACCCGTATTTCTCTACAAGCAGTGGGCATTTTTGCTTTTATATGTTATATTCATAAACTAAATTCAGCTGCTTAAAATTTCCTTTGGAACGAGACAACTGTCTTTATGCAGTTGATTCCATGACACGGCACTGGGAATGCCTCAGGAATGATGATGCCAGCACCAGGCAAGTGCCTTCCCAGACTCCAAGCAAATAACGAGGACTGAGAGAGTCATTTTCACTTCAATCCTTTGAGTCTGTCTGCGTGTTGCCTTTCTCTCCTTCATGTCCAGAAAGCCAGGAAGAAAAGGACAGATTGCCATTCAGACAAAAAGGCAAAGATTTGGAACAGTGAAGCAGTTAATGTAGTCAAATCCCACTATAGGATTTGCACATTTCTTAAACATCTGACAGCTCTTGACACCAGCATGGTGATTTTACACAGCCATGGCCATGTAAAGAAGTTTTTGCTTGAGCAAATGTCACTTGGTTATGTCCTGAAGGGAAAATGCCTGGGGTATGTGACTGGCAGGGCAAGAGCAAGAAACAGCAGCACAAAACACCTGGACCACTCTACCGAAGGCTTCAAGTTGTTTCAACAGGACCACATCCTACCAAGCTCTAAAGCTCTGCCAGATGGCAGGGAGGAAATTAGTAACATTATAAAACAAAGAAATTGGAAGACAAACGCACACTCCTTGACGGATTTTGATCCTCAAGAGGTTAATGACAGGCGTCCTCATTACCAATGTTAATGTGACTTACAGGACACATACAGTACAACAATGGGCTACAAATAAAACTCAAACCAGAAAGTAGCACTCAGGAAAAATAGGCGAAGTGCAACTACTCACTAGTCTTGGAGTGCCCAGAAATTGGGTACCCAGTTTGAGCCATTCACAAAGTGACCACAACGTCTCATTCGAGGGATGTGTGAGAGTACCACATCGCATTTTATAATAATGATAGACACGTTAAACAAAATAGTGTGATTCTACATCATTGTGTAACTTCAATTTTAGAGAAAAGAAAATAGGAGGTTGGTAGGACTTTATGGGAATGATGTACTTCTTCAAAGTGACCCCACTTTGAAGCTCTCTGCCCAGCTCTCTGCCCATAGCAGTGAAGTTACTACCTGCAATTACCGGTTGTTTGATCTTCTTACTTGCAATTCGGTAATACAAAGAGAGTGAATAGAACTGAGCAAATAATTAATTTGCATTTAACAAGAAAAAAAAAATCAGACTGAACCAGTTTTGTTTTGTTCCTTTTCTTTCCTTCAGAGTTAAAACTGACAAATTTCTATTTTCCTGCACGCAGAACATTTCCTTTGTACATGAAGAGAATGCTGCATTCTGGGACAGCTCTGCAAAAAGCAAAGTAACAGACGAAGAGATGAAAGCTGCTCTCACATCAAAGTCCTAAAGCCTCCTCACTGGTTTCGTCCACAGTCCTTAAGTCCAGTCATTCATCTTCACTTGCTTGTTCTTGTTAACTGACAAAGTGCTAACTCAGCATTTAATGTACCCAGGTTCACAAAAAGGTTCATTTATTCACACTGGACAGGAATAAAAAATTCAGTTTAAATCTTGATTTTTAATTTTAATTTAACTGAATATGTTTAATTGAGCAGAATATTAGTTGTTAGCACAATCCTCTCATGAGGAAGTCTAGGCTGAGGTTAGTAGTGTTATTCGAGAGAAAATCCAACTTTATGGGGGTTTGCATTGGGAGTACCTATGTACTATATATGCATATGTATATGTATGTATATTTATATGTGTGTGTATATATGTATATGTATGTATATGCATATATATGCATATTTGGAGAAGAGTGGAACATCATCTCCATAAAAAGGTATTTCTATTTTCAATAAAAGCATCCAACCATTTTATTATACACTTGAATCTCAATCTATGATAAATGCTTCTCATTTAGAAAAGAAAATGCTTTGGAATGATAAGGATAGAAGTGAGTTTCCTGAGTGACCAAAGCTGAACTCACAGCTGGACTGTTCAAAGTCTTTTTTTTTTATTTAATTTTAGTTTTGTAAGCTCACAGGCTATAAATCATCATTAATTTGACAGTCTGGCTTTATCTGGGTTTAGTTTAATATGCTGGCATGCTGCACTTGACTCAGGAGTTAAATGAATTATTAAAAAAAAAGGTCCAAATTCAAACAAGCTTCCTCCATATTATCAAATTTTAGCATGTTTTTAAAAATCTGCTTACCAGATTTGAAAGGTCAGTTGACTTGACCTTGCCTGTTATTGTCTCCTCTGGAGTTCACACTTGGTTCATGCTCCTGGCATGAGTATTAGCAGGGTATGATTTAAGGTTTCAGTCTTATGAACTTAAACGGGTTTGGAAAGGGTAAGTAACTGTCCTATCTTAAGACTGGCGACTAGCTTGGAGAGAGAAAATGGAATGCTTAAACATGGTTTAGTAGCAGACGTAAAGCTCAACCTGGGCTCAAACTTCGCAGCTTGATGTTTGCCTTGTTGCACCAAAGCATTTGGCAATCCATAATGTGACCTTGTATAAAAAAATCTGTTATCCAAGCTCCCTTCAGCGTTTTGTCAGCACAGGGGCATTTCTAGGACCTGGATACTACTCTCCCTCTGCAGTTCCAAACAAACTCCAGATTTCTGTCACTATGCAGATAGCTGCTCTAACCTAGGCCATGTAAACACCAGTTCGTGTTCTTCTCTCAGCTGAGAAAAAAAGAAGAGGCCTGACCCAATTCCCACCTAAGCCTGGAGAACCACCTAAGCAGAACCTTCTGCTCTGGAGCTTCTTTTCTCCAGGGAAGACTTTCTTCTGGGACTGCTTTCCTTTCTGCAGGCTAAAGCCCATCCTGAGCTGGTGACTGAGTTCAACTCCCTGTCACCACTGACAGAGCTGGAGGAGCGAATTCCTGCCCATGCCAACTCCTGTCCAGCCAATGATCCTGCCCTGACTCTTCCCTTCTGGAGGCCTTGGGGCCTTTCTCTCCCCACCTCAGATACTCTTGAACCTGAGACAATCTTATCTGGTACAGAGCACATGTCTCTTAGGGGTTTTACCCTTTCACAGCATAGCGGCTGATATGATAAGCAGGCAAGCACCCAAAAGGAGGATCTTTCCAAGGAAACAGCAAAGCTCTTCACTGTATAGAAAAACCTAACAGGAGGGAGTAAAGAAGACAGAGCGAAACTCTTCTGAATGGTGGCCAGTGATAGGACAGTTGGCTACAGACACAAACAGAAATCCCACTTAAACATAACAAATGTTTTACTGTGAGGGGAGTCAACCATTGGAACAGATTTTCAAGAGAGGCTGAGGAGTCTCCATCCTTAGAGACACCTCAAAATTTACCTGGTCGTGGCCCCAAACACCCTGTTCTGGTTCATCCTGCTTTCAACCAGGATATATCTAGTGACATCCAGAGAGAAGTCCCTTCCAACCTCAGCTACTCTATGTGATCCTGTGATCTTTTTATGGAGATGGGTGTGAGGAAAGAGAGATGAGATCCAGAATAAGAAAACAGATTTAATGTTGTGAGATGAAAATACACTTTAGGAAGCTGAAGAGAGACAGAAGGAAACAAAAAAGAAGCAATACAGAGTAAAGAACCTGCAAGAAAGATGGTGGTGATCCTAGAAGGCAGGTCTGATGGCTTGAATACACTGCTATTCGTTCATTTGCTTAAAAATCTAAGCTGGTGTTCGCCCCACAACACCTCAGCCTGATTCTGTTGGGGCACTTCTCACGCTACCAATCTATGGGTGACTTAACGTGAATATCAGCTAGCTGCTAAGGAACACAGGGGGCTAATTTATCAGTGTTAGGTGACTAGAAATCTAGAAGAAATGGCAAATTCCAGTCAGCAAGGAGATCTGCGTGATCCCCGAGAGCTCCCCTTGGCCATCACTGAAGACATGTGATAAACTCCTCCTCTCTCCCCAGCAGTTTCTGAAATCCTCACATTTTGTGAAAGCTAAGGCTGACCCCAGAAAAAGGTGGCATGTAAACAGGTGAGGAACATGTGTTTCCTGATGGGAAATGGAGTAGTGCAGAGAGTCTAAATAATAGCGATAGCCCCGAGCTGGCAGCGGCAGCACCAGAGCGGTGGGAGGGCCACCAAGGCGAGAGCAGGGGCTGACAAGCAAGACGGAGGTAAAAAAGCAGATACAAGATGATCACTTTCTTGTCCAAATCCAGGTAGGCCAGGATTTTATTCCTCTTTGATACAGTTACTGTGGTTTCTTGCTGTCTTCCAACGGGTATTTGTTTAACTCAGTCATCTGGGAATGATTTCCACTCTGTCCTCACAACCAGCAGGACTGGCAGGAAGTGCAGGTGTTTCAGGGATGGGCTGGAAAGTGTAGGAAGAATCAAAGACAGCACCTGTCTGGGTGAAATACTGCTTTTATTTTCATCAGCAGTGCAATGATTTTTAAGATATATTCATGTTTTAGTCATTCCGCCCAAATAAGCCTAAAGCAGAACTAGTAAGTTTCTGAGAGGCTGGTATCACTACAATCTGCTAAACCTCCCTTGGAAACAACTGTATATTTTTTCTCCCTGACCTCTTGCACCGCGAGAGCAGTATGGAATATACTATTTTCAGATATATACCCCATTACAGCAGCACAGCACTCCCTATAAGGAGAGCTTCCCAAGCGCCTGGCTAACATCCTCCTACAGCAGGAATCCAGCATCACAGAGAGCTTTCTGCTTAGGCAATGGCCAGGTGAATTATCCGGCACCTAGGAGAGCAAAACTCAGCCCCGTCGCCCAATGTTTTTCACCTCTCAGGGGCTCTCGGGGGAAGAGCAACGTGGCAGCCTCACTGCACCGGGGGGCAAATGAGGCAGCAAGAAGGGGGCAAACAAGGCAGCTTTGGCCACGGGCGAAGGCAGCGCGTAGCAAGAGGCAGGGCAAGGAGCAGGGCCCAGAGCGCCGGCTGCCCCTCGCACGCTGCTGCCACCGGCGCGTTAGCGCTGCTGACCTGCCGCGCACGCTGCAAGCGCCGCTCGAGCTTTTGATGGGTTAATTAGCACTCAGGCATTTTTTCTTCTGTGGTCTAGACATAGAAATATCCAGATTTTGTTTCCCTTGAAAGGCAGCCCATCCTGGAAAATGTACTCGATCACCCATTTCCATGTTTTTCTAAGGCCAGATGCGGCTAAACATGATTTGAAGGTTTTTTTCTTTTCCTTTCTTTAATGTTTCTTTTCCTTTCTTTCACTGACTAGCAGCTTGTTTGTTTTCTTTTGAGGATGATGCCAACTATAAAATAAAAAATACAACTTCCAAGGTGGGGAAATTAGAGAATGATGGATTTACTGTTGCCAAGGAGGAATAATAATTCCTGGACCTAACAAATAAGTCTGAAAATAAAGAACGGATTATTAAACGTTATATAATTTCAACAGTATAAAAGCCGAGAAAACTTTCAAGAGACTGCCCTCATTTTTCTTTTAACACTCTCGCGGCCACGGATCATGTTCTTCACTTAATTATGCAGTTGTAAATATGCGCTGCTTCATACTCCACCTGAATCATCCCAGCTCCCTCTGGCATAACAAAAAGGGATCTCCCTTTCACCCTGGTGTGCCGTGTATGTTTGAATACAAGCACAATGTTACAGGTCTGGGACACAGAGAGATGCTATGGAACTAGATCTGAACTCTCCCAGAGTGTAGGGGCTTCACACTTGGCTTTTTTCCTCCAAAATGTGTGGGTTCAAATCCCCTTCCTTCAAACGCAGGTGAGTATTGACATCAATTTAATTCTGAAATTGAATTTCACTGCTCTTTGCTTCATTTCTAAATATTTTTCTTCTAAAGCTTTCAAACACATTCCTAGTGTAGTTTTACACATACACACACACTAAGTAACAGGTAGTGTGACAGAAAAGTGTCGCTGGCAGCCACTTGAGATCAGCTGTGCACTTCCTTCCTGGTGCTTCCCCTTGAGAAATATTCTCCATATGCACCAATTGACTGTCTTATGTCACTATGTCAAGCCACAAGAGTTCCTGTTGCTTTCTCCCGCATTGCAAGCCACCAGAAGAGCTGCTTGGTCTCCACTGTTTGCATTTCTTTTGTTCCCAGACCCCTGGGGCAGCAGGCACTGCCCTGCGGGGCCCTACACCGCTGTTAATGCCCTTGGGCCTCACTTTGCCCATGCTCAGAAAAGCACCAGCCACCCGAATGTGAAACCCGGTCAAGGAAGCTGGCAGCCCACACCAGATTTGTCTGTCTTTCATCAGCTATGTATTTGCTGACACAAATGGTGTCAGTGTAATAGGGCAGCGTGCACCAGATTTATGGGTAGGATTTCACCTTTTAATGCCAAATCTACGTTGCTGCCTATAGTAGTCGCCTAATGTACTGCCAGAACCAGATGCATTTCGGGATGAATGTACAGTATTGGGTTTCACGCCAGACACTAATGACTTAGGCACTCCACTCCTTTCTTGGACATAAACGCTGTGTTGTTTTTTTTATCAAAGTAACATTTATGGATGTTGACATACAGTAGTGACACTTACATTCTTGATCGGGACTTTGCTCCCCAAGGCAGCAAAGCGAGTGTCAGGGTGATAAATGTTTAGGAAAGCATACTATTTTACTCCTAAAACAGCAGATTAAATATGCAGAAACATTGTTAAGTTTAGCCACATTCAGAATTCTCCTTCCTGATTTGCCAAGGCTCAATTCTGGGTCTCTACTAGTGTAACTGCCACAGATAAACATGAGTGTAAAACTAGAGTAATGAAGAGCCAAGCCAGGCCAAAGGCAACCTGCAGTGAAAAGAGAGTAATTTAACAGTTCTGCACCCTGATCTCCTTTGTAAACATCCTCCCTCTACCCCCCAACTCCCCCCAAACCAAACTCTCCATCTCTCCAACGAAGAAATGGTTAACCAAGAATGTCAAGGTTGAAGACTATGTAAGAATTGTTGATAAAATCACAGAGTCATTATGGTTGGGAAAGACCTTGAAGATACTTCAGGTGAGGACATTTTTCATGTCCTTGACTATACAATACAGTTGATAGCCTAATTTGCACATAGAAAGACTAGAGGTTTAGAAGAAGCATATCTTGCTTTGCAAATCCCATCTCTTCCTTCACCATCCTCAGAAGTCAGTTCAATTTTTCTAGGTCCTGGCATGGTCAAAACAGCAAGTAATTTGTTTTTGCTTATGTCTAGGACCAGGTCTGCAAAGATTTTCTTCCTTCCCTTGTCCATTCCCAGAAGTCATTCCTCAGGGCTCTGATCCTGGTCAGATTCTGGTCTTCTGGTGCAGATTGTTCCCCTGCAACTTACTTAATTCTTGTTTCACAGAATCACAGAATCACAGGATGGTTGAGGTTGGAAGGGACCTCCAGAGATCATCTAGTCCAACCCCCTTCTCCAGCAGGGACACCCAGAGCACAGGGCACAGGGCAGCATCCAGGTGGGTTTCAAAGACCTCCAGAGAAGGAGACTCCACAACCTCCCTGGGCAGCCTGTTCCACTGCTCTGTCACCCTCACAGGAAAGAAGTTTCTGCTCACATGGAGATGGAACTGCCTGTGTTTCAACTTGCCCCAAAGCACGGAGTTGTGCTTTGGTATTGCGCATCCCTGCCAGACATCGGTTCTATGCTCCCTTCCCTACTACCTCCCTTGCCTGAGAAATAATCTTGGCCAGTTCTGTTCTCACCTTTTCTCCCCCTCTTTGCTCTGAATCTATTCCTCTTGTCCCCAACAGGACCCCACTGATTGTTTTCCTTGCCTACAGCAGATATAGCATGCATCCCTAGCTGCAAGGAACGTCTTGCCAAAACCCAAGGTGCAAATGGCCTCTGTGAGAGACACGGCAGGAATTTTAAGCTGCTAATTTCTAGTAGACCTTTTCACAGTTTTTGCAAAATGTGATCTCTCACAGGTTTACAGCTTCACCAAATGTCCTCAGAGTTAGGTGGGACACCAAGTAATAGTACTGACATGAAGCTTTCCCTCTCTGCTGTGAGCCTCAGTATCCCCAGAAAAGGCAACATTTCTACCTTCAGGCATTAGAGTTCTAGAGCTTTTCAAGGAAAAGTTTGCCACAGCTTTTTAAACATGGTCAGAACCAACATATTTTCCTCTAGTCTTATTTTTGGAAATGGCTGAACTGAGTTTTCCAAAATAATCAGCCTTGGGCAGACACCTGACATGGAAATTTTCAGCCCAAACTGTAATAAGTTTGACAAAGTTAAAGAGTGAGGAAAAGCAGGGTCTTATTATGGGACAAGCAAGGACAGACGGGCAGTGCTACCAAGAACACCTGTGATTGTGATATGTTGTAGTTGGCAGCATTAATGTCTTAGCATAGGTTATCAAATAATTTCTGTGATAATCCCTTAACTTTGCAAAATACCAAAGGCAATTTTTTTGGGAACATTTGGAAAAACAAAACAAAAAGCCTACTGAGACATTTCTGAGTTATGTGTGTGAGAGAGAAGTGTACTGAACATGTTGCCCATTGTTAGAAACATTTTCCAGCACAATTACTCAAAGATGGCTAAATAACGAAACATGAACCTTGGCAGCTGAAGAGCTTCTAATGAGCAGGACTTGTCTGGAGGGGCGCAAGAGAGGGCAAGGTCACCACCTAGCAAACAGCGGGGTTGTCCCTTGCTAAACCCACAGACGGAGGCCAAGGTAAAGGCATTTTCTGCAGGTTTGAAACTTGTCCCTAGGTGCTGTGTGTGAATCTGCATTTGCCTCCTCTTCACCACTGAGTGAGAACCAACCCAGGCCCTGGCCTGTTCTTTGGAGCCCCAGTGGTGTCTGAATCCTGTATTTATAAAGGGGTGATGGTTTCTACATGGGTGGTAGGTTGCCATGGATTACTAGTTTGGACCAGTCATCCCTCAGTTGATAACTTCATCTAGACAGCCTTGCCAGTTGCCTTCCAAAAATCAGGCACCGAGGAGAGTAAGTAAAATCTACATCCAAAAATCTCACTCTCTGAGACACAGTGAGCATTGTGGGACCAAAGCCATTCTTTCAAACTGCCAACCTTGCCTCAATTTCTGACTGTTTATGGGTACCTTAGCCCAATGTTTTTTTTTTAATTCTTAAATCTTGCCCCTGAGCCCTCTTTGTAAATGTTCATAACCCCTACTGCTCTGTCACCTTTGGGCTAGTACCTCTTATTGACCACTCAACTCCATATAAAATCCTTCCTTCCTTCCATACAATGTTAATTTCCAACATTTTGGTTGTTGCTACTTTCTGCTTCATAAAGACTTTTTTCCCTCTCTAGGAACTCTGGACAACCTGCATTTGCATGCACCAATGGACCCAGCATTTCTTAAGGTATGTTACCCAAATAAAGGTGTATAAAACCACTATAACATGTCTAGAATATGTTTTCTGAAGTAGTCATGGTGTGATTAAATAGTTATTTAGCACGAGTCTGGGGCATGACTAGTAACATCCCATCTTATGAACTGCCTATGTACATATAGGACAAGGGGGAATGGGTGTAAGCTGAAGCACAAGAGGTTCCATCTGCAGATGAGGGGGAACTTCTTTACTGTG
>JAUBOD010000030.1:10647528-10661585 GCA_032353885.1 Nothura maculosa | reverse complement strand
CGGGAAGGTTGGACTAGATGATCTCTAGAGGTCCCTTCCAACCTTATAGATTCTGTGATTCTGTGATTCTGTGATATACTTACTTACAAGCCCAGATAGATACATCATAGATAATTGCAGTTGCTTAAAAATTAGGCTTCTAGACTTGGCTGCTTGTAGAGGTTTCCTCTATAGTCAATTAAGAGATACAGACACTGCTCATCTGATCCCATCTTAAGGTGAGTGGAATGATTGACCTCCTGGAAGTGCTAATCTTCCTCCGCTGACTAAAGGCAGGGCCTGTACAGGGGCCTAGACAGCTTGTCTGTATTTCAGACTGCTCACATGGGTTGATATGAGTCCTGCCCCACATGTCTACATCTGCATACACACGCTATGGAAATCTTCTTGACCTATTCTTATTTAAACACTATATCCCTGATCAGAATACATCCAGCTCTCTAATATATTCTGCAAGATGACTGTCAGCCAGTGATTTCTTTTTCCAGGCACATCTTTACTGCAGCTTAGAGTGGAATCAGGCTAGGACTGAGCAGTAAGTGGCAGAAATATTTATTTTGGCTCATAAATATGAAATTTAGCTCATTCAGCATTCAGAGATATTGGCAGGAGGTATAGTGAAAGCTTTGGTTTATAACAGTGTCTGCCCCACCTGATACAATGGAAAATATGAAAGATTTGCCTTGTACCTGTGAATTCAGAAAAGGGACACAGCAAAGCTCAGAAATGATTTAACAGCATCTGAACTATGAATTATGTAGTACCTTTAAAATGGTGGAGGTTGATAATACTCCGGAGTAAGCACACTCATTTGCTTCTGCATGAAAAAATATATTGCCAGTGACAGAATTGTACCTATGCATCTGCCAGCACAGCTCTCAAGTTCGCTGTGGGCCTCTGCTGCAGACACGGTTTCATAAAATATTTCTTCCTTTCATCTTCACCAGCAAATACCAAGATTATATGAACACACCTTACAAGACAGGCTCCCGCACTGGAGGGGGCTTGTTGAGGCACAAGCAGATGACCCCACTGGGGTCCCACAGCCTGCAGCAAGGTCGGCCCTTCTGAATTCCCTGTCTGTGCAGGGGTCTCTCTCCGCTTCCCTGCAGTGATGCTGTCGATGCCATTGGTGTTCTTGGCTCCAAAATCTTGTGGTATTTTTTCTCTTTACCATCATCCCTCACTACCTCTCCTGTGGCCTCTTCTACCCTCTTCACCTTGAGCGAGTCCTCTCCCTCATTGCAGTGCAGCTTTGCTCCCCCTTCCTTAGGCCAAGGCTGCCAGGGGCAGCTCAGCTCGAGCCCTTCCTGGGCTGCAGCAGGAGTCTGGCATCTGCTAAGGGGGCAGCTGGAGAGGATCCTGCTTTCCCGATGCAGCCTCTCCCGAAGGAATGGAAGGATGGGAGGCTCAGTGCCAGCCTGCCCCAGGCACCAGGATTCGGGCACCCTGGATGCTGTGACCCAAACACCTCTGCCCCTCACACACAGCAGAGCTTTCAGCATTCGTCTGTCTGTCATGAATCTCTCCCTACCTTTTGAGACACGTAAATAACCTTGCTGACAATGACATAAAGAATTTTTTGGAAACATTTGCCTCTGAAAAGGCTCAAGTTTCTGCTGAGTAACAGCCAGTGTTTTCAGAATTAGGATACCAACATCAGTATTCTTTAACACAATACACTTTTCTTGCATCCTCCCCATTCACATGGTAAGCATTGTCATAGCATACTGTATTGTTTCAGGAACACAGGCTGGATCATTTGGGGGAAATAAGCAATATATAAAAGGAATTTGTGTATGTATAAAAAGGAATTTACATAATGGAAAAACTAATAACCTCTTCCTATCCCTCACCTACTCCTGCTTCCTAAGGTTGATCACACAAAACTGGATCAGGCTCCAGGAATGATGCAACAAAACTAGTGATGCAGCAAAAAAGAAGGACTCCGGGGTGTTTCTAAAGCCCAGTTCAAAGCCCGAGGTAGACAAGGGGCGATGTGACTCTTGGCTGGACGTTTTCATTAAGCGGGAGCTGCAGCGCAAGCGAGGCAGGAAGCAGAGCTTGCGTAACGCGGAGCAGGCGCCGCACATGTTTCGCATTCAGCCCTTTGCTGCCGAATGGCCCTGCTGGGAGCCGCATCCAGAGTGTTTTGGCCGGGATAACCAGCCGGCAGAGCGCCGGGGCTCGCAAAGGTAACGCAGGAAGGGAGCAGAGAGGGCTCCTGCAGCCCTGAGAGCTGTGCAGAGGGAGAGCGCGAGCTGCCCCCTTGCAAAGAACCGCACCAAGGGCTCTGGGGCTGAGCAGGCTCCGCGCAGTAATGTAAACAGAGCACTGGAGCTCTTCTGCAGACGGAAAATTAAGCTAACATCTCCCACTTTGGATCAAACCACATCCTATTTTCAGGATCATTGAGCCTAGCCACATTAGAAATGTTTCTGGCCTACTGAGCTTTTCTGAGCCCAGCAGTACCATAAGCAGACGTAAAGCTCAGCTCACAAGAAGCTGTTACATTCCAGTTTTCTAGTGTTATGGACTGAAAAAAGCAGCACATGATAGGATAGCCTAACTTGTCCTTAGGCAGAGGACTTAGAGAGGACCTAGATGCATGAACTCTCTTCCACATCTCAAGATTCAGACCTGGAGCTGTCTATGATAATTCTTGAATCCGATGCATTGACCTAATCATTGTGACATTATATATAGGCTCTATATAGGCATTAAATTAATGCACTAGCTTTAGGACTAGGAAACAGAGGCACGAAAATGAAGGTGGGAGTAACTCCTTTCAGCGTGAACTTGAGAGGTAAGGCAAAAGCCTTGTTTTTCTGTGCAAAGAAGCCCCAAGTGACAAATTGGAGGCTTTTCTTTTTCCCAAGGGGTAAGCAGTCACTGCAGGGAGAGTAGGAATCCAAGGATCCAAGAATTTTCCAAGAGGTACCTTTGAGAGAAAGGGAAAGAGATTATTATGGCGAGACTGAGAAATCAGTCTGTTACAGGAAAAATTAACAGGTAGATCTTTTAGAATCCATGAGAAGAGCTAAGTCAGGCTCTTGGAAAAGGGATTTAGGTACAGACTTGATCTGATTTTAATGTCCTGTTCCTCTGTGTTATGCCTTGTTCTTGTCATCAGAATCAAAGCCCACCCTCGCTTTAACAGACTGACCTCCCTCTTTATGCTCAGTCCCAAGTTTGTTCCTGACACGAATCGCAGCTCGGGGAGACCTCAGTGTGTCCAGGAGGCTCCTCGCTCACCGTGCCCAGCCTGTCTGCAGAACACGAACGCTCACCCCGCGCTCTGAGATCACAACCAGGTATTCGTGTTCCCATACATTGCTGCCAGCATCAAAGGGGCTGGATGCACAAACTCGTGCTCCTAGGGTGACCCAGCGACCCTGCTGGAGCATTTGCTTCTCTATCGTAAACAGTAAGAATTTAGTAAACAGCTCTCATGCTGCACCTGACATAACAGAATTTGACTGTTTGAGTCCTCTTTTGAAAGCCGTGTTAGCTGTAAAGGAAACAGAAGCAAAGGACAGTAAAGGCAGCCTTTAGCCTTGCTTTCTATTTTTTTTTTACTGTGTCTTTGATAAACACAGGCTGAAGCTCTGTTGAATAAAATGGAGCTGTTTTTGTGTTTCAAAGTGGGCTCGCAATTGAAAAGGTTTCTACGGAAATGAAGGAAGAGGCCAGAAGAAAATTGTGTTTTCTTTTTCCCTTCAAATGGACAAGTTTTGAAGTGGTTATATAATATTTAAGTTACCGAATACTTGAGCGCTACCCTGTTCAAGAATAAATGATTCACATATGCAGAATGATTCAGCCAAATTTACATTCTGCGAATAAATGTTTATTTATGAAATTACATATGCAGCACAAGGGAGAGAAGCCGGGACAGGCTCCGACAGCTCTCCTGGGGCACACGCCACAGCCAGCCGGGCACTGAGCCGCTCGCTCGGCCTGAGCACGTTCAGGAGGCGCCTGATTTCACAGGCAGCAGCCTGAGAGACCCCGAGCCACGTCCTGGCTCCGGGGCTCCCCCTTCCATGGATACCTTGTGCCTGTGCAAAAGGAGATCTCTGGAACACAGGAGCAGGAGGCAGCTCGGGAACAGGAGAGCTGCCCAGGGGAGCCTCCTTGTGCTGCAGTTAATTCTTCTGCAAGGCCTGAGGGGGCGGCTGGGGCTCTCCATGAGGATGAGCGAGGAGCGATGATGAACGGCTTTAGTCACGGCCCCGCAAGCGCAGCCTTACAAGAGTGCGGCCTTCCAAATGCCTGGAAAGGTTAAGTAAGTTCCTCAGTTCAAAAACTCCAAATAAATTTCTCCAAATTTGGCTCGAATGTGTATCTCTCTGAAATTTAAGGATGGAGGCACATATGAAAAAATACATGGACTGCACTGAACCTTGCTGCACTTGATTTTGCCTTATATAATGTGTTAGCTTACAACTTAACTATGGTGTTCCCCATAGGCATCTCCCTACAGTCTGCAAATAAAGGGCTGATAAAGAAGAGGAGAATTTTATATGAAACAATTGCTACTACCTTTCAGTTGGTGTTTTTCTTTCCATTTGCAAGTAAAAAAGCAGAGACTGACTTCAATCAGTTTGCCTGGAGGGAAGGAAACAGCCGACATAAGGGTGCTAAAGCCGAGCTTAGCCTGGAGCTGCATCCTGTTCCAGAGGCTGCCTGCCTCCTTATCCGAGCACCTTGCGACTTTCCCCAGCTCCAGTTTCCCCCTTGGGAAATGGCTGTGATAAGCAGCACGAGGGGATGCTTTAATGTTCCTCTGCCTGTTACTGATGTTACGGAAATATTCAGGTAGCTGGACGGTAATCAAAAGGGAAAAGGGATTCAAGAGTATTTGTCCGAAAACATCTGCTCCTTCTTATTTACCACCTGAGTGCATCATCAGCGGGATCAAAATTCACAAGTTTCCTAAAGTGTGTGTGAAAGCATGGCCAAGTTTTAAAGAATCTGTAAACTTTAAATTACACAAAAGCAGCTCTCTGCATTCTGGAAAACAAACAAACCAAAAAAATTAAATATTAGGTAAGGAAGACTAACAGCAAACACATGCAGGACTCGAAATATGTAAAAAAAAAAAAGAGATATATTTCCTTCTCCTCCTTTGCTATTTGCCATTCCTTCCCAGGTAAAATACGTACAGAAAAGCTACTAAAACACAGTCTTTCATATGTTCTTGACACTGCTTGCAAATGACAAAGTACTGAAAAATCTAGGCCAGTGTTTATAAGTTTAACACCTATTCTTCAGAGTTTTATGGCTCAATAAGCCCTGCAAAAAAAAAGGCAAGTCATAACAGATGTAGCTAAGCTGTTTTTAAGATAGACTCATGCACATTTATGTTTTGGTAGGAACAGTGGAAGAGTTCTTCACTGCGGCTGCGGTTTTTAATACTTGGCACGGAGGATACTTAGAAAGGGTGGGTATGTTCTGCTGAAAGCTTCCCGATAAATTTGTCACTTGTCTGTAAGCAGGAACATAATAACTCAGCCTGAAAGCCGAGCAAGTTATAAGCACGTGAAACACGAAAGGCAGCAAGCAACAGAAGTAATTGTGTTTGACCTGAAAGCTATCATTACTGCCCTTGTTCTTATCAGAAAACCCTGCAGCAACAACAAGGGTCTGCTTAGTCCATCATTCTTGATTTTGTGCTAGCCAAATATTCGATCATGATCATGCGTGTTCTTACATGGTATTTTCAATAAACAATTTGATTACAGTGTTGAAGCTGAAAGACCCAACAGTAAAATTCAGTGTGTATAAATAAAGCTAATGCCCTTTCTTTTTCACATAGTGAGAGGAAGTAAATCTTATTTATAAGGCCATGGGCTAATAATTTTAATGTGTGATAAACATTTTTATGCACGGATATGAAATTTCAGAGTTGCCAGTGGAAGGAAAATATGATTTTTTCCAAGTGCTTTTGGAATCTTGCACACAGTGAGCTTGGTCCATCTGACACTTTAAAAGCTTGGAGAGCCTTTGGGTAGATTTCTGTGCATGTGAAATACTTCAGTTCTGTTCCAAAAGCTTCAGAGAAAAGGCAGCAGCCACCACAAAAGGGTGGGGTTTTCATTTTATTTCTCCAGACAGCATAAAAGCAACCCCCTGTGCCCCAAGATGAGAACTTTCGCTTGCACTTTTCATCTTCAAGGCTCAATCGTTCCCACAGACAGATGCCATTGACCCCATTTATGGCTGAGCCAAGCATGAGGAAGGGAGAGGCGACTTCCTCGCCATCCTGCAGGGCCCTGACAGCTTCCCAGGGATTTGTTAAGGCCACCAGTCTAGCCTGAGACCTCGTGTAACTTCTAGACTAAGAATGCAAACTAATTCTGCAAAGCACTGATAAGTTGCCCACCTGTGAAGGGGTTACAGGAAAGGAACCTCTGTGGAGGGCACTTTGAGGACACGGAATGGGGAATAATCTAATCCATGGGAGGCTGCACTAGACATTGCACTATATCCATATCACCATCTGCACTCGCCATCCCATTCACAATTAGGACATGGAGGCTGCAAAACTGCCCTGTTTTTCCCCTGGAGCATCTCAGACACTTCTGGAAGGTTCTGAGAAATCCAGCAGTGCGCCGGCAAAACCAGCACAGAGCAAGGCCGGGGCTTGAACCCGCACCAGAGCTGGCCTCCCGCTGGGCCTCCACTCCAGAGCGCAAAGAGAAACCTGCCTTAACTCTAAGCAAGGAGCACAAACACCACAGTGTGCGCTGTGCCCCACGCGCAGCTGCCGGCATGCGGCTGGCCACACACGCTGTGCATTGTTCATGGGGCATCACATGCTCTTGTTCACACGGGTCTCGCGCATTGTTGTTCATGCAGTGTCGCACATCATTTGTTGTCCACGCGGGTTTCAGGCATTATTTGCTGTCCCCGCGGGTCTCGCGTGCCGTTCGCTGCCCACACGGGCCCCATGAGGCCCCGGCTCGCGGGCGCCACCTGCCGGGTGGCGGCGGGTTTAGTCGTTATCAATTAATTAATTAATCAACTGGGGAGCAGTACCGGCGTCTGTGAGAAACTCCGGGCCATCCCCCTTCTAGGCTACCTCAGTGCCCTTCCTTCTCTGCTCCACAGCACGGTGCTGGTGCATCATGGCACACCGTCTCCGTTCGTGTGGGGATGTTAGCACCGCAGGCCTCCCAGAACTCCAGAGGGGCCTCCATAGGCTCCCCCGGGCTCCACGAGCTCCTCACCAAACGGCAAGCAGCCAATGTGGAGTGAAAACTATGTCAACAGGTCTGGCTGCTTCCCAGGGGAACCCCATCCTGTTCATGATGAGTTATGCTGGAATGGGAAGACCTGGAGGCCGGCGCGGTCACACACGTGGTGTGGAAGGGCACGAACAGACTGAAAGAGCTGCTGGTGCTGGGGTGGAGGTGGGAAGGAGGAAAACAGCCCTTGACCAAGGGACTGCACTTGAGAGCGCTGCAGGAACTCACGCAGAATCACACAGAATCACAGAGTGGTTGAGGTTCAGTGAGACCTCTGGAGATCATCTAGTCCAATCCCCTGCTCCAGCAGGGACACCCAGAGCATGTGGCACAGGGCGGCATCCAGGTGGGTTGGGAAGACCTGCAGGGAAGGAGGCTCCACAACCTCCTTGGGCTCCAGTGACTGCATTGGATAACGTGGTTTGCCCTCACGTGAACACAGTGGCTCCCAAAGCTAAAATCTGCAGAAATTGGCAGGAATGTTTGCGCTTTTTTTTTTTTTTTTTTTTTAGTTCCTTTCTTCCTTTCTTCCACCTTCAACTTTGACTAGAATAAGTAACAAAAACCTTTTTCAACAGTGCTCTTTTCTGTCATGAAGCAAAAATTGTTGCTTTCAGTGTAGCAGTCACATGAGGAAGACCTGGACTGTCAGGATTCATATTCCTCTTCACTGAGCTTATTGATGAAGCCAACTTAAGTGCTGCGGGGAATTGGGCTGCTTACCATTTTCTGGGCAGAAATGAGCAGATCCTAAGGGTAAACCTTGCCCTGTAAAGGCCCTGGGAAGAGTGGGCAAGGAGAGACTGGAAACGGCAAGTGTCAATGATATACTAAGGACTAAGAGGAGCTGGTCAGGCGAGCCAACTCTTTGGGAGACACAATGCACAGGGCTGCACAGGAACCTGGCTTTCCTTTTCCAAGGCTCTGAAATGAAATAGCTCTTGTCTTTCTAACATACAGAAGGGGCTCGTTGCTTCATCCCAACTGGCATTTATAAAGTGTAATTCGATAATAATCTGTTTTACAGCCTGATTGGGACTGCCAGTTTAAAATTTAAAAAAAAAGTTTTAAAATGTATTGTAGCTCTCCGATCTACAAAGACACAAGCCCATCTGAACCGTAAGTTTCCAAAGGATGGATGCATTTCATGACAGATTTTTTTAAAGCCATATTTTAAGCAGCCCAGGACATAAGAAGGAAGGGGAAGTTACATGAGGAGACGCATGCAGCCGTCACCACTTGCTGCCTCTGTGCGTTTACCTCAAGGCCAGGGCCTCAGTGAGCCGATCCCTGACGAGTGCCAAGTTTTCCCGCTGCAGTGTCAGCCCCGGAGAGCGGAGCACTCTGCCTGCCCGCTCTCAGTGACACAGCAGCTTGTAATATTCCAGCAACTGCTCACTTGCTCTCTGTTTTTACTTTTTTAGGCTCCCCGGCCCGAATGTGCTCACCAGATGCAGTGGCAGCTAAAGAAAAGAAAAGAAAAAAAACCAACCCAACAACAAAAAAAGACCCAGGAAAGGTCTAAGTGGATGCAATACTTCCCAGCGGCATATTTTCTAGTGACTTATCCTTGCTGAAATGAGTATGTAACAAACGCTACAACCAGTGGAAATTCCAAAGATAAATTCATACCAGAGATATTCAGCTCCATGTAGTTTTGGGTAGCTATTGTGCAACAGTCTATCTAAACCTTTACTTGAAATAGGAGCTACTGAATGTACGTCAAGTCTTTCTATTTTCTGTTGTTCATCGGTCTCATTTGGCCTCAGAGCAGATGCGCTGTGGGAGGTACCTGCTGGTGCAAAGCGCAGCCTGGAGGACTCCTGGCCACCCAAGAGATGATGAATGTGATGGGAAGACGCAGCTGAAGATGCCCCCAGCCTCCTCTTTCATTGGAAACTCCGAGCAGGGGCAGCGGCACCAGTCATATCC
Organism: Nothura maculosa; assembly: GCA_032353885.1. NCBI lineage: Eukaryota > Metazoa > Chordata > Aves > Tinamiformes > Tinamidae > Nothura > Nothura maculosa. The sequence goes on along the minus strand of JAUBOD010000030.1, from coordinate 10,652,400 downwards.
CCATAAAACCAGGCAGAACCAAGCAACTGGAGTGGTCAGAGGAGTTAGGTGACAGGAGAAAAGGGACAGGAAAGCGGGAGGACGAAAGCGTGACGGGTGGGAGCCATCACCTAAGTGCCTCGCTGTGAGGTCTGTCCCTTGCTCAGGCCCCAAAGCAGGGCCACTTCGTGCAACATACTGAGCACAAACTCAACACAGATGTCAACTCCTATGATGAAACGGCCGAGCCTTTAGCTGGGGGGATAAATCTCCGAGGCCTTCCCACTGCCACGGGTCTGTCTCCTGCCTTCCTCAGGCCTCGCCCCCAGCAGGGCTCTTTTCACACCCCATACTAGCCCTGCCCCCCGGGTCCTCAACATGCCGAGCAGGAAGCGACACCTCCTGCCTCCGTGGGAGACCTGCCCTGCAGACAGACCCTTGGTCAAGGGGTGACGTCTCACCGGGAACGGCTGGAAAACGGCTTCCAGCGCAATGCTCACTGCGCACAAACGCATCTTACAAAGCCTTCTGTTCCCATTGAGGCTGAAAAATTCCACTGTATGTGTAATCTTTTATGAGTGCATTCTTTGAATACTTTATTTCTTAGAACTGTAACAGTTCTGTTTATAAAAAGGAATGATACTGATAGCAATGCTAGGAACTTTCAGAAGGGACCACTTAGATCTTTAAATTTCCATATTAGTCCTGTTTCAAGAAAAATACAAAACAAAACACAGAGCTTCGATTACATGCTTTAAATTCTTCAAGAAACAGCTTCACATGCCAGGCTAAGAGGATAGAAGAACCTCCCTGATCAGATCGTGCAACCCTCCACAAGCAGCTTCAGAGTGAAGCTCTCAAGTGGGCACTGCTGCAAACTGACTTAGAGCGATTCAATCACGTCCCGGGCTATCACCTGGGGCTGGGCATATTTAGGGAAGCTGTGGGGTGCTGAGGTTGGGAAGCAGGAGCTCATGGAGCCGCTTTCAGGCCAGATGTGTGTACAAGGACACGCAGACGACGGCAGCACCGTTTTGCCCTTATTAATGTTTGACACCTTTGAACAGGGGTCGCTGCTACTGCAGCCCAGGTCTGCCCTGGCCACCTGCAGCACTCTTCAAACTCTTGTTATTTTAACTGGCATGAAGCACTCTTGTTTTTAATGAACATGCTGTCTCTCGCTGTAATGAAGAGCAATGTTAAACTAGGTTTGGCAGGTACAGTTACCAACTAAGGAACCTCCAGCAAATATTTCCGCTGGGAAATCTTCACAGCGTTGCAACGTGAGGTGTTAGAAATACCAGGCAGGCAGCAAGGCCACAGGTGACCCATTTCCGTGGCCTTCTCTGCACTTTCCCTTCTCTACCAATCAGCGGAGAAATGAGGACACGCAGGAAGGGGCACGGAGACGACTTCCTGCTCTGCTCCTGCTGCAGAGGCAATTTTCCACTGGCTGCAACGTATCCTACCAGCAGACACGTGGACAGGCAATTTCAGAAGCCGTTAGCTCCCTAAGTGGGGCACAGAGTGATGGATCTGCCTGTCATCTTTCTTTACAAAAATCTCTTCTGTGCCTCAGGACAACTTGTCTGAGTTAACGGCAGATTTAGGAGTTTGCTTCCCACAGAGGCACTGCATGCACTAGATTACAAGTAAGAGGTTTAAAGGTTTCCAGCGCTCAGAGCCTCGGTTTTTGCAGATCAGCACTGTCTGGTCCGGCTTAAGAGATTTCTCATTTCCACCTGAGCCCCTTCTAGTGAGGTAATTTTTAGTACTTTTTAAATATAAGCATTTAAATACAAGGCAAGAGAGACTATCTTGAAGAGCAGCAGCAAAATATGCTGCCATGCTGGACTTCTGGAAAATGCCTTCCTGACAGAAGCACCCACCATGCACCTGTAGCGGAACAGTCAAAGAGCTTTGCTAACTTGCAATGTGGGTAGTACAGGGACCACTTGATTCTCCCAATCACAAATCCTCTTCAGCCTCCTTCTTAATTTCCACTCCACTTTCAGCCTTTTGTCCCTTGCAGCCAAACAATTTTAGGAACCATCCTCACTATGGTTGTACTGTTCATCTGTGTCACTCCAAGAGATGTTTCTGGCCAGCCCAGCTGGAATACAGGCAGTCACTGTGCAGTCAGAGAGCTGTGTTCATGCATTAAGGTCTGTATTCCCTCCCAATCTAAGCTGAAAACAGCTCCTCTCTGAATTCATTTTGTATGTTGGCTGGGTGCTACTGATGATGCTTGTGATAGATGAATCTGTAGTTCTGATTATTAGCAAGGGACAACCTTTGTAATCTAGAGCTGCTTCATCTTTGCAGTGCCTCAGGCTGAGAGGGTCTCACTTCCACCTTGCTGCTCCTTCTCTCACCTTTTTCCTGGTTCTCCTCTTGGTTTATGAGGAGCAATTGCCCCTTGTCCCCAGCTCCTCTTGGCCCCTTAACTCAGGGGCCCATTACCTTAGTCCCTTGCAGTGATAGGGGCTCTGTTACCTGCTGGGGATAACTATGAAGTTCCACCTCGTAGCAGGTCTGGGTGCTGGGTGGCCTCACACTGTTTTTGGAACTAGTAAATGGCAACACGTAAGTGATGTCACTAAAGCCACCAACTGATTCCTCAGCAGAGGCGGAGCTGGAATATGCTGCTCTTTCACCTTTACAGAACAGCCAGCAAAAACCTGCGCAGAACCTCCACTCTTTAGGACTTCAGCACAGTTGCAAAATATAACTTGCAACTGCAGGTTTCACAGAAGAAGTTACAACTTTATTTACCATCTTGTATTTTTTTTTCCCACCCATTTGCAGCATAGGCAGCTATCAACAACATCTGAGGATCTTTTGGAAAAGAGGGAGTATCCAGCAACAGCAAACAGCTGTTTATCCTTTTTGGGGAAGAAAAGAGCCAAAGCAGCAGACATCCTGTTGCCCTCATAGTGGCAAAGGGCGACCTTACGGTGGCCAGAGTAAATTGATCTTTCAAGGAAGGTTTTCTTCAACTGAGAGCTAATGAGAGGAAGAAGGGTCAGTGAGCTGACAAATACCAGCAGATCAGGTAAAACAATAAAGAAAAAGAAAAAAAAAAAAAACCAAAGCTCACTTTTCTCCCCCAAACTACATGTCCAAAAGGGTGTAAACTCAATTTAGAGGGTAGAAAGGGAGGTCTGAATAGCAGACAACTGGATTTTCTAATTGAATTTCCTGAGTTATTTGGAGAACAAAGACGGTCTCTCAAGGCACAAATGCTGCTGTTCCCCAGAGCGCTGTGGCAGCTCCAGTTCCAGTTCCTTGCACAGGAGCAAGAGCTACCGCCAGCAGCCCCATCTGGCAACACGAGCGGGGCTGCCTCTTCCTACCGCACCGTGACCCTTGCAGATCTCGTGCCCTCCCTGCACATGACGAGCAGAGCTGTTCTGCTACAGCTGCTCCTGCAGAACTCCCTCCTGTGGACACTCTCTTTGGGAATAATTAGTGAGAATAATTACTGCCAAATGAAGCCAGTTTGATTCCAGAGTACAGTGTCCACATGGGGGAGTTACTCTGAAGTAACGCACTTCCACTGCAGCTCCGCTGGTCCATCTCCCCTTGCAAACAAGCCCTTTGACTCTAGTATTAAATTCCTTCAATAAAGATGCCTCTTGAGATTGAAATTATAGAGTCCAAGAAAATCAGTCGTTCAAAGAGAGGTGCATGGCTTCAAAAAGAGAACCTACGAGGACTCAGAAAGCCGCTAATTCACCAGTATGTTGCTTATGGGGAAAACAATCTGTTCAGTTTACCCTTCTGTTCACCCTCCCCTCACCCCTTTCTTCAAAAAAGAAAAAGAAAAAAAAGAAAACAAAAATATTTGTTTCTAAGCACATTCAGAGGCTCAAAGCCCTTCCTGGCAACTTTCCCTCCAGACTTCAACGTCCTACCCACGCCCAGCTCAGCAGCGCAGCTGCTCAAAAACACTGCACACTTCTTTGCTTTAATAATGGAAAATGTATTTGCTGTCATTCTTGAAAGTGGCTTAGTTGCTTGTGCTGAGCCTTGTCGAAAGGATTCCTAGCTAAGTAGAAGGGAAAAAATAAAAATAAAAAGGTTTTCCTTCTCCTCCTGGCCATGAACAACAGATGTTTGGGGAAAGCTGAGAGCCTGTGAAGTGACACGGCAGTGGAGGTGCTCTAGGTGACGTCGGATCAACTGCCTGCAGATTTCTGTTTAAAAAAGAATTTTAAATGCCAACGGTGACAAACTTGGCGTGTTCAGAGAAACGGCACCCAGGCAGTTAACAGGCAGCTGCAGTAAAGCCTCAGTAATATGTAATATGTCACGTGCAGATTCTTTCTTTTGCGCAGAAGCATTTGATCGAAATCCTGCAGTTTTTCTTTGATTTGAAGGAAAGAATTAGCCTTATGCTGAGGAAATGGAGGCCACCACGATGGCGTGGTGGAGGGCCCATTTGCAAACACAGCAGCAGTGCTGCTGGTAGGTCTTGGTGCTGTTCTGTGCTGCTGCAAAGGCATCTTACTGCTATGGACAGCAGGCAAAGCTTCCCTTGGAGCCAAACGGCTTCAAAGGAGACCATCCCAAACAGGTAGTGAAATCAAAGAGATTTACCCAAAACACCTGGAAAACGCTCAAGGCTGTATACATGAAGTCAACCCTGACGTATCCAACAAAGCTGTCCAAGCTCAAGTTCTTTATGCAGCGGAAGATGCGCACAAGATCATGGCCAAGGCTTCCTCCTCAAGCGACATGAACGTGGGCGCATGCAACAGCCCCACACGGAGCGTCTCCGCTGCAGCAGCAGTGCCCACATCGGCCTCGCTCCGCTTGTGCTCTCCGCGGGCTGGCTGAGAACGGCCCAGCCTGCGACTTGTGCAGCCCTCTAACATGGTGCTGCCTCGA
>JAUBOD010000030.1:10593189-10631186 GCA_032353885.1 Nothura maculosa | reverse complement strand
AAAAGGTTTCAATTGCTAATGTTTGAAAACCCTGCTACTCTGCAGACAATAGATGAACCACAAGATAGGTTAAATACATGAAGAAATATTGGCTAAATTTATACTGTGCTGCTAAGAAATCTCTATGAGCCATCGCAATCACACCACGCATGCACTCTTTATCTGTGGAAATTGTTTCAAAAACAAATGCAGTAATTTTTTTTTGGAATTGTTTACAAACTTTTCACATCACTATGAATTAAAATTCCTAAAAATTGGGAAATTTAGGCCATATAAGAAAATCCTGTATTTGCAGCATCTCAATTATGTAGTGAAAGTCTTCACATTAGTTACAAAGACAGGATTTATACACATCCTGCGTTCTTTTCTCATTAGCAGTGGCAATGTGCCATCATTAGAATCAAAGTTTCTGTCTAGAAGTCTAGTAGTTTTCTCCCAAACTATTCTATCAGTGTAGCAGGGATATTAATCTGAGGAAAGGGTTAGTGTCTGTTGATACTGCATCAGAAAGAGGAGAGAAACTGAAATGTAGAAGAAAGAATTATCTAGAAATTGCAGCAATATTTGTTGCCCAGTTTTCTGGGATCTACCTGATTTCTGTGACGCGGAAAGATAATTTTAAGTGAGACAATATTTCTGAACTACCTTAAAATACCACCTGGGACAGATCTTTATCATATATTTACTTAAAGCAATCTCTAGCCCTTTATTAACATTTCCTGTAATAGGAAGGAAGACATCAGACATATATTGACAAAGGAGACTGGAAACATCGGTAAAAAATAACCATATAATTACAAAAAAAAAAAGGAAAAAAGAAAAAAAAAGAAAAAAAAAGAAAAGAAAGCTAGTAATGCTGGAGGAAATAATCTGAAACATAAGGATTGAATGCAGGGGAAAACCCAGAAATAGTAATCCCGAAGGATCCAAAAGTGAAAATGAATGCAGAGTAAAGCTGGGCAGTTTGTGGGAATAATTTATCCCGTTTAAGGTCAGAATGAATCGTAGACTTCCAGCTTTGAAAACTATTCCAGGGAGTTTTTATGTGAACATATTCTACTTTATGGATTGTTCACAATTTTTTCACTCTAACAATGGCCTCAATTATTTGCTATTCAAAGCGTGTGATCAGTCGTTTAAAGCACTTGGGCCTGTTTCTCACACTGTCTGGACACCTCCCAATGCAACACAGAGGTCTTTCAAGTTGGTTCTACAAATGTTCTAGTGTAAACAAACCCATCACAGACCGGTTGAGATCCTCCTGCAAATAATTTGTTTTTATATGATAGTGAGCTCTTACTCTTTGTAGCTCCAAATTTTGACATTTATTGGTTTGCCTCTTCCTCTTTGCAATGTCCTTTCACATATTTTTGAAGACTGTTTATGTTTCCCCTTTCAACTAAGCAACCCAAACTATTTCACATTTCTTTGTAGGCAAGGAGTGGCAGATGTGCCATCATTCTCCTTGCAATACTCTGGATTGGCTCCAGTCAGCACACGTCTTTATGGAAGCAGGATGCTTCAAACTGCTCCTCAGCACTAAGCAGGGCAGGAATATTTGTACATGTCATGGGAAAACTTTCGCAAAAACTGTCCTGCCACGAAGGACCGTGTGTTACGTGAATTAACAAATCTGACCAGAGGGAGGAAGATACAGAAAATTTAAAGACAGTGAAAATTAGTATTTGTGTGTCAAATCAGTACTGGGCAGCTTCCCATGTGTGTGTATGTATATATATGTGCATATATATATATATCTATATATGTATATACGTATATATACATACACACACACATATATATATAGATATATAGATATGTACGTACACATACACACACACATCACTGCTAAATCAAATAATCACATAGAAGCAATACTCAAGTTAATGCTCATTCTCATTAAGAAATTACAGATTCTCATGCATATTATTATAATTTACTCTCAAATGTCTTTAGAAATATGGAAAGTGTCATGCTATGAAATATTATTTTAGTGCATCAATTATTATTTAGTGCATCAATGTTAAATGTTTATGTTCAGGAAATGCCCGCAATCCACCTGTGGCCATTGGGTACAGGGGCCATATTTTAAAATGACAATTCCAAATACAACTGCACTCCCTTATCCAACATAACTGCATTCTCCGGAGTCTACGATCCAGTGGCTCCTGCTCTTATTCTAAATAAACTAATACGCATGCGGAAAGTACCTATATCAGTCAGTAACACTCAGAATACATTGAACCCATTCTTAAAGCTTGAAAGTTAAGTCAAATAAGAAAATAAAAATCTCTTGAGGATCCTCCTATTTCCTGCTTTTCACAGGTTAGAAAGTGAATATGCTCAAGTAACATGAGCTCAGATGTTCCTATGAGGATTTCTCCTTTCACAAGGAAGATTATATATCATCAATATATATATTAATGTTAGTTTCTTGACAGAAAAGAATTAGAGAAACTAAATATTACACAGCAATTCTGATTGGGTCAGTGCAAGTTCTGCACGTTGCCTCTCCGGGACTTGCCTTTTTATAAGTTTAGCCTTTTCCACAAATGTGAGCGTGCTATACATTTCCTAGCCAAGATTTCTGAAACATTTAGTAACTTCAGCATCAAGCCCATTTTAGGACCATCTTAAAGACCTTATGTACAGAAAATAAGCACTTTTTTTATTTTCTTGGAAAATGGAGAGCTTTAAAAAAAGTGTATTATGATAGGAAAAACAGGATCTGCAAATTTCTGTAGTGTAATCTGATACTGGCTCTGTCTTTTCTCTTTCTCTAGATTGTCTTTCTGTAGATCAGCAGCTTTGGCCAAGCCTACTTCTTCTCCAGCTCTTATGAACTTTACCCTGGAATTTGCTATTCCAGTATCACACAGTTGCCACATGAAGACATGGTTGGAAAGGCCAGATGGAAATTGGTCCTCTCCACAGCAAGGCCTAGGATATTGTTAAGGCCACAACACCATTAAAAAAAGTTCATTTTCTCCTAACTAGAAGCACACAGAACGGACTGAGGATGCTGTCCTGCTAGGCTGCCTGCCCTGCACTCCGAGGTGCTCCCGTGAGCCTGCCCTGCTCAGCAAACTGCAGCCACAGGAGCGCTCACGAGGAGGAACCACAGGGAAAACCAGCCGAAGCTTCCAAGCCGTTAACAAAGTGCATATGGCAACGGCCGCCTCGTCCAAACCACACGGCATAGAAGCCTGAGAGAGGCTACAGGGATGGCATTTCCTCTGCCCCCAGAAAAGCACGGAGGATCCTGTGAGAAAGTCTCTTCCCATTGTTCCTGAATCAGATGGTACGAATAAGGATCTGTGTCTTCACAGGGCTCTTCGAGCTGAAGACTAAACACAAGACGGACACCCCATATTTCTCTGGAGCAGTCAGATAAGCTGCATCAGACAAAACACACGAGATAAATACTGCCATGGGCATATGAATAAGCTAATGCAGGAAAGCAAGCCTGGCAGTTGTTTCACAGCAAATTCCTCCTCACCGAGTGGTTCACAATTCAGCTCCTCCACTTTGGTGCATGGTAAGAACATGCAGGTAGGAGCTGCTAAACAGCAGTTGATTTGTAGGAAATGCACCGTCCACTTCACTCCATAGTCAACTCCATGTGTCTGACAGCTCCTTTCTAAAGGGCTTTGCTTCTAAAGGGCAACTGCTCTAGAATGGGTTGCTGGGAAGCCCAATGCAGCTACCGAGAGCTGGTTCTATTTATTAAAGAAAAAATAAATAAAATAAATAAAATGCTTCTTTAATTGGCACAAACTTTGTCCAAGGTCTGTGGGACAAAACGATTTTGGCTTAGAGCTTATTCAAATGTTAACAGTAACACACAAACATTAAACTGTTTTAGCGAAAGCAACAGTTGGACACTCCTTCCCGTCCAACATAAATAGAAATAAATACTTAAAGATACGCAGAGCGTCTGTGTTTGCATGAAGCAGAAAGGCTTTCACATGACATGCTAAACGCTGGGAAGTTTCAGTAGTTCTTGTTGTAACTGGGTGAGTGACAGGCCCCAGCTACAAGGGTTCTCGCACTTGTGTAAAATAAATAGCTCTGAACTGAGCCCTCTCAGCAATACAACAATGTCAAGTGCTCTCTAGTCTTTAAAATTTATAACATTGAGTATTGACTTGAAAATGGGACTATAAGCAGCTTGATAAACAGCCTAAAAGTCTGCCAGGGCAAGAAAGCCACGTTGAGCATGCTGATTTACAGCAGAGGCCTATGAACCTCCCACGGGAGATTAGCGTCTCCATGCGGAGCAGGACTTCTCCTGTTGCAGAAGAACTCCTGGGTCAAAGACGGGGCAGTTCTGAGCACTTTGCCCCTCTGACACTTACACATGACTCTACAGGAGCAAAATCCTCTGATTACTCACATCCAGTACTCTGTCCTTTTACAGAAGCTCTTCTCACACATAAGTCGAATGGGATGTTTTCCACGAGGGAAACAGGAAAAGCCTTTCTGCAGGTGGGTTGGTGAGATGCCACTCAGATCTAGCCAAGAAACATAGAAATGAGCAGTTGGTTTGCCAGGATCACCCAAAATGCAACAGATCTCTGCTAAATACATGGGGAGTTTTCTCTCTCACCATTCCCTTGTCCAGGATGACTCACCACCTTGTAGTGCATTAACAAAGACTTCTAAAGCTTTGGGTGGAATTTCAAGAAAGAGCCAACAATTCAAATTGATCTAATTACATCATTCTAATCTAATTCTTCCATTTTTAAATCTAATTCTTCCAATTTTAACAGCAGCAGAGTAACACCATGAGTGTGTGTTCATTTTGCAGAGGAAAAACAAGTTAATAAAATCTAGGAAATCATAATTATCTTCCAAAGCTTGTCTAAACTGAATTTCCACAGTTAGGAAAAGGCTTTTACCTCACCAGAACATAACACATAGCAATGATTATTTTCTACTCATTTCTTTCAAGGTAATATTTTGAAAGTGCAAAAGAAAGAGCAAAGTACTACTTTGACAAGGGAGTCAAAACAGTATCTTGAAATACTAATTTTATATTCCTTTCTTCCTCTTAATGGACACAATGGCAAGCAAATTGTTCATTAATTAATAGATTAATACTTAAAAAATAACTTTAAAACACTGAAACACAGAAATACACTTGAGTGTGGTATCTGTTCATTAATAAAACGAGGAAATGTTTTCATCCATCTCAGAACACTCTCTAATTTAATGCTGTCCTGCTATAATGATTTTCTAGTGTTATTTTTTAATGAAAGATCTGAGATATAAACAGAACAGAACATCCAAATGTCTTCTTAATCACCACGATGATGAAAGTTCAGAGAACTCGTTTCCAGATTTTATTGCTCCTTTGGAAGTTCATTAAAGTTCTTTGTTTAGAAAAGGAGGAAAACCAAGGAAGTCTATGAAATAATTGTAGCAATCCTTAATTTAGTCTGTGTTTCCTCGGAACAAGTTAGTTAGATTTAATGTCTACGTTAAAACAGTGTAATGGAAACACTGAACTGTGAACAAAAATCCGTACAGGAAGATCACTTGCTCAAAGCTTTATATATAATAAAATAAATGGAAGCCACGGAACACTTGCAAATAGCTTTGAGGTGACGGGCTGCCTTTGCTAAACACCCCCAAGTCGTGCTCAGATGGAGCAGATTGACAAGGGGAACCTGGAAAAATCCCTGGAGGACTGAAATGCAACTCGGCTGCAGTCTGTGTGTGCACTGTAGGTCACGTCTGTTCTCTCACTCCTATTCTGGTCTGATACCACTAAGGGCAGAAGCTGGCCTGCTTCCCTGGCACAATATTCCTAAGTTAGGTCCTTCCTAACACTAAGATTTGAAGAAAAATGTGGCTTGTCATTATAATATGTATTTTAGATTTTCTCTGCAAAGTTTCCACGGGTCCATCTGTAGCACAGTTTATGTATATTTTAAGTTTCAAAAAATATCTCACTCATTGCTCTTTAAAAATAATTCTGCCAATGAACAAGTATGTAACAAAGCTATGTCCTGAAAAAAAAAAAACATTATGATGTTTGGGGCCAAATTCCTATGATTTCATGAATTTCTCATAGTACTAGACTACTTGAAATTAATGAAGGTAAATAATGTACTCACATGGCTTGTCTTCATAGGGCTTTTCTTTCAAAGAAAAGGAGAGAATTTATTAATGGACAATGATGTAGGTAAGGTAACATAGAAAATGTATTACTTAGAAACTAAGAAATATGTAGCACGTGTGAAGTGAGCAATATCCATGCAAAAGAAGGCTTGAGGGCTGTATAGCAGAGATGCATTGGTAAACAGTAACATTTTTCTTTAAATATTCTTTCACTCTCTTTTTAATTTCAATGTCACTGGAGCAAATATTTCCTTTGATCAGAAATACATTTTCCTGAGGATGATATATTTCATTTGAAATAGAGCACAAATTAATTTTCTATAAAAACACCATATAATCTTTTGGCAAAGAGACTTAAAAGAACATATATCACAGCCAAAATGTGTGCCACTTGGCTTCCCTAAATAAACTTCCAGGAAACTTGTTTAAGTAAGAGAAAAATACTCAAAGCCACACACGGAGTGCATAACACTGCCACCAAGCACAATCTGGTGGAACTGAAGACAAGTCTTATTTAATCTCCAGTTGCATGTTACAAATTAAAATTTCCGTTTGTAATCTCAGTTATTTTTCAGAAATACACATACATTCTAGCTTTGAATGTATGGACACCAACTGATGTGACCTCTTGCACAACACTGGCTAAGATGCCTCCCTCATTACTTCTGTATTGTCTCACAGGGCCACAGAATAGCGGAGGCGGCAGGGACCTCAGGAGGTCTCTTGTCCAGACCCTGCTTGAGGCAGGACCAGCTGAGGTCAGACTGGGCTGCTCAAGGCTTTAGCCATTTGGGTCTGGAGAACTTCCAAAGATGGAAGTTCTCCCTGCTGAGCAACCAGCTCCACCACCTCGCTGTCCTCACAGGGAAAAGGTTTCTTCTTACATCCAGACTGATCCTTTCCTGTTTCACCTTTGCCTGTTGTCTCCTGTCATCCCACCACGCGCTGCTGTGAAGAGCCTGGCCCAATATTCTTGGTAACTGTTGCACAGGTCCAGGAGGGCCCCGGCGGGGTGCCCCCAAAGCCACCTCTTCTTCATGCTGAGCCATCCCTTTCCCCCAGACTCTGCTCATAGCACAAGTGCTGTAGTCCTAAGGGTTGTCTTGGTGGCTGTCTGCTGGACTCCCTCAAGTTTATCCATGTTTCTTGTGCCTCAAACTGCAGACAGCATTCGGAATGTGGTCTAACGAGAGCTCAGTGCTCTAGAGCTGGGCATGCTGTTGGCTGCCTTTGCTGTCAGGGTCCATGTGGTAGCGCTTGCTGACTATCAAGGCTCTCCTTTCAAGCAGAGTCATTCCTAAGCCAAACATTCCCTAGCCTTTACATGCTAAATTTGGCTTGCATTATGTCATAAACAACTTAAAAAAAGCAGTGAGGTTTTAAGATTGGAAGACACTCTCAGTTAAAAGAAAGTACCTTATTTCTGCTTTGGTGTGGTGTCCATCAGATGTGACTGGTACCTCCCACTGGAAGTTCCAAAGCTGATACACACCTAAGGAAGGCAGTAGGTATGTCAAAATATCATCCGTAAAGATTCCATATATTTTTTCCATAGGATAAATTCCATAATATATTCCATATTGACTCTTTCCAGTTCTTCCCATTTCTGCCTGTACCATGGAAGATGCTAATGCATGAATCCTGTCTTATAGGAGAAAATGTTGCTTGAGGTAGGCAGGTATTTTTTTACATGTGCTTCCTCCACACTCACACGGAGAGCTTGGTGTATGATCATCTACAACACGAGATCTGCCTTTCCAAAACATACCTTGCCTTTGTATCCTATTTTGGACTGGCTTACAGTGGTTTTCTAGCCACACCATCTGACTGGCCCTAATTTACAAAGGGAAACCTAACAGGGAGCAATCTAACAGAGTGTCTCTAGGACATGGTGACACATGGAGGAAACAGAATAAATGGAACTGGCACTTTGAGAATTGTTTACTCTCTTCCTTTATTGCCCCCTATAGGCTTGGGATGCTTTATGGTTAAAAAACAATGCTGTATGCAAATGGTGGCATTGTAGCATTTAACCCTTTAGATGGCAAATTTGCCCTAAAGACTTTGGATAGAACTTACAGTGCTGGGAAGCACAACAGATAATGGAATCTTAACCATAACCATAGGTAACCATAACCATAGATTACTAAAAGATACTTTGTTTGAGTGGAGAAATCATTAATGTCTTTGGTCCTCCTGTCAAATAAAACAAAAAGAAGAATCCATTTCCACGAGAGTTGCATGGGTTAATAGAAATTCACCTGCAGGCTTTCAGAGTATTTTTATATCAACAGAAGTCAAAAAATGCTGAAATGTCTTATTCCATTTTAATTATGGTGCTATTAAATTATTGCTGAAATTGAAAAAGTTCACCTGTACCGCTTGACTTTAACTATTGCCTGTATTATAAAGTCTCTCTAATTGTGGTGTATATTTAAAAAATGTAGCTCTCTTGAGCTTGATGAAGAATCATCTGCCATTGCAATGGACCTAACTGTTGGGGATCCTCCTCCTTTGATCACACCTGTAAACAACAAGTAGCCACCTACCTAGGGTGTTGCTGTGATGATCTAGAAACCAGCATTTATTCCTGAAGGGTTACGCTCCCATCCATCCATGTTAAATCTTTCTGCACTGAACCATCACACTCAGTCCCATTTATATTAGCTGAGTTATATTCAGTGAGATGTATGAATAATACATAGCTCCTTTATTGGAATAAATTCACGAATTTATGGTATATCTGCCTTTAGAAGGCCCACAGGGAATTGCCTCAATGATGCTGCCAGATGGTCTTGTTGCTCTCCATAGCATCACTGGCACAGAGTAGATACAAGAGTCTTAAGCGAGCCAGGAGTGTGGCAAAATGATCCCTCCAAGTCTAAGCTACCTGCATGAAGCTCATTCCTTATTAACCTCACTACTCCATCCTCAGATATACCCCTATCAAATAATACACACAGCCTGGATTCTGGATGCGCTAAAACCATCGGCTGCTTCAAACAGTTCTTGGAAACTCAGGGCAAAACAATCCATCCGTTTTGGGGCAAGAACAGAGAAAGAAGGCTGGAACATTCAAACAACTCTTGGCAAGATAATTATATCTTTTAAAAGTGTATTGGAGCTGACAGTTTTAGAAAGGTTGGACATCACTTCTGAGCATAGGAACATAACCCTTCCACGTGTCCATAGCGTGTACTCATCATCCAGCCTGGCAATGTGTGCCCTGAAACTCAGCTAATCATGGGAAAACCTGAGCCGAATTCCCCATGGATATTTTTTGTAAAGTTTTTATGTTCTGTAATGAGATTTTTAGTAAGTAAGTGATGCAGTGACTAGAGTATCAAGGGCTGCCTCTAGCACTCTAGTCTCATCAGGTAATACGCCCTATAAATAGATCATGATGATGCTTCAATGCTCATTGCTGTCAGTGAAAACATTGTTTTTTAATATATCTTATGCATTAGTAAGTTTCTTTAAAGTTTGCAAATGTTCTCTGAGGAAAAGAACTAAAGAAAATCTTTAATTCTTGTGTTCTGGAAATATAAAATACCTACGATTACACTTGAGCCTACAGTACAATAGGACACGTGATCAATGCAGAAAACCAACAGAGTAGGAAGGATTTACACTGAGCCCATTGGAGTACTGACTTCTGAGAAGCAAAATGGCACTTATCATTTGAAAAGACTAAAAAAAAAGGTGAAAAAGGTGAAAAAAAAATTAAACTACTCCTCTACATTCCAACTTTGTTTTCCAAGAAAAGAAATAGCTAGATCTGAAAGGTACTGAGCTTACAGAAGTGTCCACTGTTTTTAAAAGGAACCTACAGAGAGCTTGGCAATTTTGAGCCAATAGAACAGTCAGTCATTAAGTAAGAACTTGGGTGCCTACTTATTCTTCAATTTCTGAAAATCTTGACCTAGATTTCTGTAAGCACAAAGCCACCTGATTGTTTAAACATTAGCTGAGTAGAATTCCAGTTTATGCACATCATCTAATCAAGAGTCATCATGATGTGCCTATAATTGAAGTAATTACAGAAAGTTATCACAAGAATATGCACCATTCCTGAATCTACTCCTTTCTATGTTATCATTACTTAGTGTAGTCTGCATAAAATTACACTGTAATCTCCTCATAGCAGATAACTCACCTCTTATGAGACTTGTAAAAAATATATTGCTTGCTACAAGAATTAAAGAAAAAAAATTTGTTTACAATTAATTGCAATAGAGATTCTGCTAACCACTAGCAACCAAATAATTGTAAAAAGTGGTAGGAATATGTACAGTCCATTTCAGCTTTAAATTTCCACATCATCCAAGCCTATTATCATCAAAAAGACAAAAAATGGGATACACCCAGCTCAACCTGTCTTGCTCAACTCAGTCACACAAAATTTTTCTTTTTTTTCTAAATAAACTAGTATTTAAGATAAAAGAAGAAGACAGATAGGAAAGTGAACGCTACTCTGAATTCATCCTAAGACTTCACTTGCATTCCCAATCACAACTCTGTCAGGATTTGAGACTTATTTACACTGATCATACAGATATATTCAGATCTCTCAATACAAATGTAAGAGGCTAATGCTGAGAAAAGAAATGAGGACACTGACTTAAGTATTCAGGTTCTGAAAGCACCCTGTTTCTCCTCCTCTAGTGGCCAGTGGGGCCTATTATTGTACAAAATCTCACTGAATCTGATCCCCACCTTACTATAATCTTAACTTTACATCCATTAATCCAGATCTTCTGTCTCTCCTGTTCTTTGGAGGCATAGGCTGTTTCTCTCTTTCCTCACTAGCTCAGATCTTGTATGTACTGAGCAAGACAGAAATCCCTCATTTTTCTGCCTAATCCTCCTCAGTTTTTAATTGGACTGCAAGTCTCCTTTCCCTTGATTTCAGACTATTGGCCCCTCCTTCCTATTCCATCTTTCTGGCTTTCCCCAACAGGTAGAGCACAGGTTTTAGTCATGTATTATGATCAGACCCAAAGGTCCCAGTCAGGGACAGGTCTTTCCCGCGGGGATTTATGCAGGAACAGAACCATTGTATTCCTGCTGGGCACAACAGGCTGTTTCACCTGCAGGAACCAGCGTCCAGACCCTGGGCCATCCACTCTTTGTGCTCCAAGAGCACTGAATGAGTTAAAATGAACAATGAATAATTTAGCACAGAAACCACCAGGAATGTGTATTCCTACTGTTTTTTTTTTTTCTTTTTGGCTACATCTGCCTTTTAGAATACCAGTTGGGGAAATTGTTTAGAGCACAGACTCCGGGAACAATAAAACTGCACTAAACTAAACTGCTCAGAAGTCAGCGTGTAGATGAAACATGTTACAGCTGTGGCAAGGAAAAGCCGGGTAGAGCAGCACAAGAGCAACTCTGGACTATTGCGGAGTGCTGATCTCGCAGGCATTCGAAATATAAAGGAAGTTCAGCTGGACACCTTTAAAGAGCAAGAGGCTGTTTCTTCAAGGCCATTCCTTCTCAGAAGGGAAAGACTAGCCCTTCTGATAACGACTTTGCATTATTACCTTCCTGCAGTAAAAAATCTCTGCAAAAGACACAGCAGCCTCTAGTAGCAATACAAGCACAGCTGGAATAACGTGCTAGAACTAAAGAAACAAATATATTGAAAAAAACAACAGCTCTCTAGTGAACTGAGCAATTAAAGGACCCCTCAACATCTCCAGCTCTTTGGAAGATGCCAGGGGCTGGCGTTCCCGCTTCCCGAGGAGCGAAGCCCCGCGGCCGGGCGCCCGTGTGGAAGCTGCCTCAGCCTCCGCTGCGCTCCACACTGCCCACCTCCCGTGGGGCGCAGCTCCTCCCACCTGCACATAAAAGCCAAGGGACGGCTACTGGGCGCCGCGCTGCGCGCCTCCTCGTCCGCCACCGTTGCGCGCGTCTTCCACCACTGTGCGCGTCCTCGTCCTCCACCGCTGCGCGTCCTCCACTGCTGTGCGTGTCCTCAGCCTCCACCACTGCGCGTCCTCCACCCTGCGTGCCAGCCAGCCCCTCTCCTTGGAGCGCCGCCACTCCAGGTAGGATCGTGGCTTCCTCGGGCTCCGCTCCTGGCCGGCTCCTTCGAGGGAGTCGCAGGGACAGCTCTGGTGCTGCCTTGCTGGGTGGTGTTGGCAGGGGCTTTTCTTTCCTTCTGTTTTTGGGTGGTTTTTTTTCTCTCAGATGTAGTGTCATCTGACATTTAAGTTAGTAACAATCTGTTGTTTTAGCAATGAAATAAAAACAGAACTTGCTGGAAACGCTGTATGCCTCTGAAAAGCACTCTCTGCCTTGTTGATTGATTTGGAGGAGATCAGGGGTACCCAGACCAATCTTAACTTTTTGCCAGCCCTGCAAATAGTTTCCATCTCAGTAAGGATAGGCAAGTCAAATTTATCAAAAAGTACACCATAAAGATGCCTTAAACTCTCTTTCAAAAAATGCTTAGTGATAATTTCAGATGATTTTTCCTATTATTATTTGCAAGCCAGAATGAGCCTAGCTCGGGACTGAGGTGCATCTTCCCAGGTTCTAGTGTCTTGTAAAAAAAAAAAAAGAAAAAGTGATTGAACTTATGCCCTCCCAGAAGCACAGTAATAAGGGGTAATAGGGCTGATGGAATTCACTGTCTAGCACCAAATATGCTCTGAGTGCACTTTGCACAAGCACACCTCTGTCTCCTGGGACAACAGACCTTGTGTATCCATGAAATAGCTTGGGCTCTGCTTTATTTACACTCTGCCTCCATAGGTATTTCTAATGCTATAGGGAGGAATAGTAAATGCCTCAAAGAAACAGCTGCTGAACAGCCGAAACGTTAAAAACATGAGTGGTCCAAGCTCTGTTCTCACTCCCCTCTGCTCCTCTCTCCATCCTGGAGATGAATCTACCAGCAACCAGCATTGCGTGAGGCAGGGCGCTCCCAACATCCAGTCACCTGTTTAAAGAAATTCCAGTGCAGAAATCCTTAATCCTAGAATGCCTCTCTCCAGGGCTCAGAGAGGAAGGAAAGCATGAGCTACTAAAACCAGGGCATGCTGACTCTAACTAGTGCTTGCACTCTATGTAATATATCCTGCAGTTAAGAGTGGTATTTCCTTCTTGGTAGTTAAGACTCTTTCTGAACTACTCCCTTTTTTTTCTGTTCTTTCCCCAAGTAAAAAGTGTTTCCTAATGAAGAATTATGCCTGCCCATAGATTCACTCACGTCAGCTGCAACTTTCAGGCTCTAGTTCTGTAAAACAGCAGCAGAGCTCTGCACGGAAAGTGTCATTTTTTGTGCAGTGTATCTGGGGGATCTTTTCTGTATTTTCAATGTTATCTGTTGCATCTAATGGGAAAAAGAAAGCACTGCCTACAGCTATTTGACTGGGAGATTACATAAGTATACTTAAAAACAACAAAAAAGGTAAATATTCCAAAACACACTGCAGTGCTTTCTACAGTAAACAAAGTAAAACTGCTTTTGAAACAGGTAATCTATATAAAATGCCCATAAAAGCCATAGAACTAGAGCCCTCTGTTTCAACTGACATTCTATCTCTGAGCTACAAAACCTTATTTCTTCGCTAACATCTGATTTTTATAGCAAAGTTTCATTCCCTTTCCAGAAAGATCCCTCTTCTAAAACACAGAAATGTGATTTCAGTGTAATGTATACTAAGTTTAGGTCCAAAATCTTCCAGTGAAGACTCGGTTTTGACATAGAACTTTATTCTATCAGATAAATCAAAATTTCTAACAGCAATTCTCAGGAAAGAATATTTTAAAAAATGCATTTGCCACAGGAAATGTGCATATAGCAAAATACCTTTTATTAAAGCCTGCTGTGAAATGTAATGTTTTGGCATTTGAAAAATGGATTGCAGGGCATATTAAGAAAATTCTAGTCAAAGGAATGCATCTAATTTAGATCAGAATCTCCTCTAAGCAATTTCTTTCATAGACTGAGTAGATAATTCAGCTGAGCATCACTTTGTAGCAGGGGATGAAGGGAAACCGAGCAATGCAAGTCTCCAGCAGAACTTAAATGTCCCGGAATGCATTTGTTGAATTCTGTGCTGGTCTGAATCTCATCTTGTTAAGATCAAAGTGTAGTGATATTAAGATAAAAACACTATCATTTTAAAATAGTGCTACAACTACAATAAAAAAGAGCCCATGGGGAAAAGAAGAATTCAGATTTTTGGAGTAACAACCAAAAAATTATTTTTAAAATAACAAAACAGAGCAAATGAGTCTATTGATTTCTCAGCCACAAACTAGTTAACTATTAAATGGGCAAGGTAAGTCATCTGTCTACCAGGAGACACTTATTTTTTTTGCAGTGTTCCTCTAGGGCACTAATGCACATTTAAATTACTAGAACAGTTCCCACTGCCCTCAAGAATGTCATGGATCCACAGAAACACAGGATAAACTGATCCCTGGCTACCTATTTATACGACTGCCACCACTATTGCTTCTGAGACATTCTGATCCTTTGGAATTCCTTTTCACCATGTCTCTGTGAGGCAGTGGTGCGTTACCCTCTGCCCATACTGACACCGAATACACAGGCTGACTTGCTCATGGTCATTCTGAAAATAAAGAGCAGAGCAGAGAGCGACATTTAGGTCTTCTGGGTTCCAGGGTAGCACTTCAATCCCGAGCTTCCCTCTGTATTCAAGTTTATAGAGCCCACCCTCTCACAGCTGATCTGCCTTTGCATGACTCCTTGGAAAGGAGAAGCGTGGAGAATTCCTGTCTCCAGGTTTGGGAGGTATTCAATACTAACATTCTGGGTCCCTTTGAAGCCTTTACTTAACAGGTGGTAAATCCCTAACAGGGTTTGTAACTTGTTCTTACAGGAAAAAAAAAATAAATAAATGACCACCCTCTTTCTTACCCTCTGAATCCCTATGTGGTTTATGGAGACCACCCCACTCTTGGCAGTGTGACAGAGTGCAGGTCCACTGCCATGGACCAGAAATGATGTCCAGCACCTGACTGCAAGAGCTCAAGCTTGATAACTCAGTAGGGGTTGGTAACATTTTTAATTACAGCTCAAAGAAAAGCATGTGGTACTTAAACAAGAATGCCCACGTGGCTTTTGCATGGCACATGGAACATCCTCCTCTTTCCTTTTCTACATTTGCTCCCAGATGCCATTTCGATGATCCCATATACATCCTATACTCATATTCCATCCCATTTCCTATCCAGAAAGAAAAAAAGACTTTCAGCCTTATGTTATACCTTTAGACTTCATCCTTCAAGCTCATTTATGAGGGTACAGAGTCTTCAGTTCATTTGCTCCTATTGCCTTGCAAATACTACATTGTCTGAAACCACATGCTGATGCTTCATGTCTGGAGTAACTACCCTAGCAGCTTTTGTGAACCTTGTCTCTCACTCTTACATTTTACACTTAAACATGCATCTGTTACACACAGAGGGTCTGTATAGTGCATGCACAAGTGAATGCACAAGAGGGAACTGAAAGACTGCTAGTAGGAGGGACAAGGACAAGGAAAAGAGCAACTCATGCTGAGAACAGTGAGTACAGGTGGCCTGTTTGAGGAGAGTAGTGAACTTAGATGCCTCTGAAGCAGAGGAACAGACCCGGAGGGGCAGGTAGCAGGGTACTGTCTTCTGTTTAGGGGGCACAAAGATGCTGGACATATAAGCTACAGAACTTTACAAGAAGCTGTCCAGGGTGCCAGCAGCCAGGCTTTGCTCTTTAAAGGAGTACCCTGAACTTACATGGAGTTTCATTTCTTGCTGTCCTGTGCCTGTTAGGAGCATTAGCCATCTGGGGTAACGTCATCAAAACTCTACTGAGTGAATGGGCTGTTGTCAAGCTGGCCATTTCTCATGGCCATGCCCCCATGGGAGGTGTGCCCAAGCATGGGCAGAGCGGCGGTGGGTCATGCTCTGAATCTCAGACTACAGAGGCCAATACCAGGGAGAATGTCAGCAGGAAGGGTAACTTCTGCACTGCAGATTTTGGAGGTCATATATGGCAGAACTTTCTTGCTATTTCTCCCAAGGGAGGAAAGATTAACTTTTATGCTTGAAGCATATCTCTATTTTTCTTACATTTTGACCTTCCAATTATCTTTAGCTGTGGATTGTGTCCTTCTTCAGGGAGAGAATTTTCTATTTTCACTAGAGTCATGTTTCCAAAAGAACTGGAATAATTCAGTAGAGTTATTATAGCAAGGAACCATAGACAAGATCAGACAAAAACACAGAGAGAGCTTGTTCTGCCTTTGATAAACCAAATACCTGCATTTAATTTACCTGTATTTAATTTACTTTTGTGACTTGCATTTGCTAGAGTTTTGTGTAAGTGATGTCCTCTTTTTCTGACGTTCCCCTCAAAAGAAAGTGAGATTTATTCCTTGTGCCAAAAGAATTCTCCTTTAGCAAAAGTTATGGAGCTCTGTGTGTTTAAAAGATCATGAGGAGTTCTGGTTCTGAAGCCTTCTGTGGGTGTTTTGCAATTACTGTGCCTATTCTCTGTACCATCAGTAAACAATTGTGCTTGGTATTCCCATACTCCTGAAATGTTGGATGTGTTTCCGTAATTGTCTTGATGTGTAATGAATTTAATGTCTCATAACTGCACTGCAGGGGATTAATACCACTATGTAGTCTAGGGACATCTTTTGATGATTAAAACTTCTACATGCGAGTTCATATGTCATTCCAAAAGCAAGAAGAATCATACAAGTCTGTCACCTGTCCTGCTGAACCACAGGTGACATTACTGAGGGACGAGATGTAATGCACCTTTTAAAGGCAAATGAGAATGAATGCCTTCTCTTGGTGAGAAGAAATAGAAAGAGAGCAGCCCTATGAGCATGTTTATCAGTTCCCTCTGCTGGCTACAAAGCCACAGCCGGTGGAGCAGCTGTGTTTGTGGAGGCGAAGGTCACAAGTTCTATTCCCAGTGCTGTGTGAACGGCATAAACTGATGACTGCGATGTCTGTGCACGTACGTGGACATTGCTCTTGATAGGGTCTCCTCCATGGCTACACTGAGTTCAACGTGAGGGCACACAAAAACAATGTGAAGGTCTTGGGAGGTAAGAATCTTTCCAGTTAGGATTTGGGAAGCATCTTAGCAGCTAGGTCACTCATAATCCCACCTAACTAGGGCATCCTTCTGTTATGCATCATATACTGCCCTCATGTGCACACTTTTTTTTGCCCTTCAGGACAACTATGCTGGTGCTCGTTACACTCAGTTTAGAGATGCCTGAGTGATTATGACAAATATTCTTGTTTCTCTCAAGCTAGAGCACTTCAGAGGTCAGCTTCTGAAAAGTCAACTTCCACATTTTCAAAATAGAAACAAATGATGCCAATAAGACCTCCTCTCTCTCTCTATATATATATATACACACATACACACACATATATATTTATACACATATACATATATTTGAAAAGGTAAATACCTGCCTCTCAAGGAAAGACCTATATTATCTGGTTATGCAACTGGAGAAATAGATCATACAATTTATTCAGCCCCTTTGAAATCAAGTTGAGATGAAAAGTATGTTCCAAAGTCAATAAAGTTTTTAGTTTGAATAACTATCAATAGCACTAAAAAATGATGGATGGACTCTTGAATCAGGTTCCCCAGCTCACTTCAATTGCTGTGGATCTATCATGGCAACATACAGGATAGGCAGAACCCATGCTAAGAAAAGTAGAATAAGTCAAAACTAACTGCTTGACACATTAGCATCAGAAATACATCATATGCCAGGTATTTTAACATTTGTAGTGTATGTTTCCTACTAGCAAAAGAGCAACCACCCTTTCTAGACCAACTTACTAGTGTATTCCTCTCTCTGAAGGGAAAGTAAAGGGTGGGCATTGTATATTTGTATATATGGTATTATGCTGTATATTTGCATAGGGTATTTCAAACAAAGTATTTGACCGTTTTTGCAATTAAAAATTCCAGACAGCAAACCAAAGTTCTACCAAAACACAATGCTATAAGATGAAGCAGCAACAAATAAATACAATCCTGTATTTCAGCAGTCCCTGAAACGGAGATGCTTACACTGCCTCAGCTTTGCTCAATACAATTTTGAAAGGGATAGAATTGAAGATGGCTCAGCACCAGAAACACTCCAAATCTAATCCAATCCAAATACAATCAACTTACCACTGAAGAATTCTAGCAGTCAAGTCTGCTTATGCCAGCATACAATATATCCCTGTTCTGCCTTTCCATTCTTCCCACTCAATGCAGAGTTCAGAATATCTGAGGAAGTCTCTTTTATGTGGCTGAGAAGAGAATTTTTCTTCCAGTTTGCCTTAAAAAAAGAACAGAGAGAGAGAAAGTATTCAGATATTTCCCAGTATTTCTTTGTAAATTAATTTGGTGATTGTAGTCCAAGTCTCAGCTGATGGACATTAATATAAAACACACAGCTGGGACCCTTGTTGGCAAGTCTCTGTGCAAAGTCAAAAGGTGGTTACTTTAGGTCAAACTTGAAAAACAAGAGAAGAGTCAGGAGGGAAGTTTATGCTGCCAGCATTGATACATCACCTGTATCAATGCAAAGAAGTTAAGAGCAGTTAAGGAAGTAGATCACACAAGCACTAGCATTCACACAAAACATATTTTAGGAAACGAAGGACAAAAAGAAAAACTTGGTACTTATTTGCTTTCAGTCAGTGGCTTGATCTGAATTTACCATAGTAGCACATCACATTGTTTGCTGCAGAAAAATGCAAAGCTTAGGCCTTTAGGAGTAAGTCTCTTGTGCTTTACGGGTTCCAAAAATGTCAGTGCTTGTCAAAGTGTTTTTGAAATAAAACCAAAACCATGTTAATAAAGTGAACTTTCCAAGACAATGCTGGCCAAAACTGATTCTTAGACTTCTTTTCAGTAAGAAACTGCCTCTGTGGTTGCTGAGCAGATAGGGAGGAGAATTTAAAGGGGCAAAGCCAGTTTTTGGTCAAACCTCGAACAGCATACAATGAATGAGAAAACTTCTACTGAGGATTTCTAGAGCTTTGCAAAATACATCTGTGCCTTCAAAGATGGGCTGTAGATATTAACTGTCTTCCATTGAAACCTTTCCAGAGACCTGAATGCTTTTTGCAGGTACAGCTTGTGATGCATTGCTGTAGCTTACTGGATAAGACGTGATACTTGTGTAATTCACAGTGCACATCTTGAGTGTGAGTTCACCTGAATTACTCTGCCTACTTATTGAGTAGCAATTCCCAAATTAATTAACTATAATAGTGTGGAAGATTCTGTCCCATCCTATCCTAGTCTTTCTGGTGAATAGCTCGAAAAATAAACTGCAGCGAAGGATGTTCATAATGAAACCAGGTTCCTACAGAGCACACAAGTCGCATGCAAGTCTGGGCAGTGAAATCTCCAAACTGTTTCGCTGGATGTGCCTACAAGTGCACACACATGCACTCATCATTGCCTTCCACGAAGCCCTGCAGCCATCAGATGATCTGTCTGTTACAGAAATACCTGCTGACTTCCCAATTCCAACCTGCCTAACTGTGTTGCATAGGCTTCCTAAATTACCATTTTCTCCATACTCCACTAAAGACCTTTTTTTTTTTTTAGTGCCTGCTCTCTTGTAAACCTGGGCATAGCTTATTATGTCAGGAAATATGGAAACTATGTTTGGATTATTCCCTAAGTCTGTATTACTAGCCAGATACCTCAGCTAAAATCACTGGTCATACTAATACTTCTGAAATGTTAGATTAGCAACCAACGCTGATTCTTGCTTAAACAAAGATTCATTTAGAACCATTTTTATTCTTGCAGTACTATAAAATTACCATTTAAAAAAAAAATAGTTGAAAGGACTCTGCTTATTCGTCTTTTGTAATGCCACCTTCAGCACATTTTGGTTTTAGATTGCTCTTGAGCAATTAGCTGCAAATCTTCAGCATCTGACATCCAAGCTCCTGATTTCTGCAGGCGAGTTATTCACATGGAGCATTTCTGTTCTTCAGTCAGGGAAGGATAGCTCTTAGATTCAATTTTCAACCATAAAAACTCCCTTTCATTGAGTTCAGAATTCACTTGCAACAAGTATTTTTTTTATTATTCACTTGAAACACCCCATTTTCACCATAACATCTGTCACTCGAATGCTGACTGCTCTCAGGAACTCAGTACAAAAGGCCTACACAACACGAGCGAAAACAAATTCAATTTGAGACTGCTCAGAGACGTTTTCTCTACCACGCTTACTTTCAGCTTTCTCATAATTGCCCGTCTCATGAAAACAAATATGTTAAAAATAAGTGAACGGAAACCTATTATATTTTCAATGTCCCATTCATCAAGCGTACCCTGAGAGCTGGGATTTTAACTCGGAGGGCATGTGGAACACACCGCCTTGTCCTGCAAAACACTGACCACATCCCAAGGCAGGGAGCTGTTCCTTAACGCCCCACCAAAGCCGAGGCTAAGGGAGGAGTAACTTGGCGCTTCCCAGGGGGCACTCAGCGCCTCCCTGCTCGGATAACAGCAAACCCGCCTTGTTGCATTTCCAGAGCCATGGATTAAGGGGGAAGCACTATGGCTGTCTTAACTACTGCACGGTGCTTTTCTTGAGAAAACGGGACATCAGCCCCAAATGCAGGGCAGGTGGCAGAGGCTGGTGCTGGGTCGCTGAAGGCAGCGCTCCCCTACACACATCAGCAGCCCTCAGGGCGGCTGAGGTGCCCCATAGTGGTGCCCTGTGACTAACAGTCACTGCCAACGGTGCTAACGGTCGCCCTGCAGGAAGGCGCCATCACCCCAGTGCAGGAAGGCGCCATCAGCAGGCGGGCGCCGAAAGCTCCCTGGGGTGGATGGACCGTCCCAGCCTCCAGAGAGCCCCTTGCTGGTGCCGCCGGGCCCCAGGGCTGCGTTAGCGCCATTGCTGCACGCAGGCAGTCAGAAACATGGGTCAGAGCCTCGTGCCTGCCGTCCCCGCGGGAGAGGCGAGGGCTGAGCACAGGCTCCCTGCGGCCCCATCAGCCGAGGCGCGCTTATGGAAACATGATGTGTCTTGAGGTTTTCTTGGGCTTCGGAGATTTGGCCCTGGGGCGACAGAGCTGCGTGCCAGCCCTCGGTGCCCCTCTGAGAAGGATCTGGGTAGCATTAGCTCATGCAGATGCTGACAGCGCTGCAAGGCCAGGAGTGAGGGAGAGGCTCCTCTGTCAGCTGGAAAGAAAACGCTGCATTCCGGGGCACGGAGGGGGAGGCTGCTCGGAAAAGAGAGGCCTGCTCCGGCACGCACGGCGGGAGGTTTCGGGACCTTTCAGATTTCCCCTGATTTCCCCATCCAGAGGCAAAATTCAGGCCACTGAAAGTTTAAGGGAAAAAAACGAAAAGAGGATCCAACTCACAAAGATCATGTTGTTGCATGTGGACGCCTAGTGTAAAAAAGTGGCCAATCTTTCCTAGCTGAAATCCTCATGCTCTGAAACGAAGAAACTCACAACAGTGGTGGGATATGAGGAGAGAAACTATGTGAGAAAAGAGAATGATAAAATTTTGTGTTCAACAGGTGCAGAGTTTAGGAGATAAATGGCTGAGCAGAACAGCTTTATCATTTCTTTCCAAGCATCTTCCTAACACTTGAATAAAGGCTTTTCAGGCTATTTGCACATCCCCTAGCATTATGGAGCCCTGAGTCACGGTGAGGGATTTAGCACATATAGAGAGGGGTAGCTCTTGAACCTGAGGGCTGGTAGGTTTTGCATGGAGCAAAGCCAAGTGCTGATCTCCTGTTCCAGTCCTTTCAACACACTCCTGCTTACACAGTTGTTAGGTATGTCTGGAGAGCTGTTATACTACAAATGCTTCACCTCCTGCTCCCAAGGAGGCATCCAAGAACATCACAAACAGCTCACTAATACATTTATCCTTACAAGCACCCTGGCAACACTATCCTCGCTGCAGAGGAAATTGAGGCACAGAGAAGTTGCTGGAGTAGTGTTTCAAGAGAGCTCCTGGCCAGGTATCCAGCTGCCATCCTGTCTTGATGGGTACTAGTAGGAGAGCTTGATTCCCATCAGCGCGCCTCAACAAGAAACAGATTTTCAGGCATGCTCAGCACCCAGCAGTTCTCACTAGTGATACATGCAGGCAGATTTTCTGAAAAGTTCCTTTGATCATCTGGCCATGGCTTCAATAGAAAGCAGAGAGCCTTTGAAGAACCTGATCCTGTTTGCGGGTGCTGAGCACTTTTCAAAATTCCTGCTTAAGTGGCCTGGCCAAAGATGCAGACTAAAATTTGAGCAGAACCAACTTCACCTAATCCGTAGACCAGTGATTTAACCACATGCTTATCCTTCCATCTTCAGCAAAGACAGAATAGACACTAGTTGGGGCAGGAATCAAAACGCCAAATAATTGACAGTACCCATGCCTGCCAAGAAAAATGCCCAGATACTTGTGGGTAAACCAGACAGGCATATTTCAGTACCTTCCTGAGAAGGGATTATTTCTACTAACAGTGCCAGAACCTGGCAATCAGGATTATGCTGTTTCCAGATGTACCTATTGCTTTCTGGGATCAAACTCTTGCGAACATGCCCTCACACTGGCACACACTTCTCACTTTTCAGGAAAAACAACAAAAAAAGGCAAGTAGCAGCTATCCAAACACTGCACTGTCTCCATTATCCTTGGAGAGCCACGTATGCTTAGGCAGGACAACAGCATTTTATGTGATGATTAAGAAATGGTGGTCATGTCAGCAGACACACTTGTTTTCATTGAATATTTCATTCATTTCTGAACATAAGCAATCACTTAACAGCAGTTGTGCTAGATGCAGAGGAGGAAACACATGCTATTCTTGGCTAGACTGCACCTCCATGGGTAGCAGCAGCCTCCTTACCGGAGACTCTGTAGGCGGCACAATTTAGCTGCATTAGAGATTGTCCAAATCCACAAGTGCAGACGTGCCTTCAGATTTTGAGTACTCCAAAGTGTGAATGCACCCAAAAAAAAAAAAAAAAAAAAAAAAACCCTGGAATTTTATCCCCTAATCATTTGAGGTCCATTTGCAAACCGTGTCCAAAGCCATCTAATTCAGATATATGTCTCCAAGTTGGCTGTGCTAGTCTAACTGCTGCTCAAGGCGCTGCTCTCCCTTGCTCAGCAACAACTTGTCGGGTTGTCTAGCATGTCATGGACTGACTCCACCTCTGAGTGTAGCTTTCAGGAGGTGTTCTCATCTGTGTCTCCAGCTTTCAGAGCACCTCCCAAGCAAATATCTAACCAGACTGCTAATAGGAGGATGCGACAGGCGGTCCTCAGTATGTTTTTAGAAAGCGTTGGCATCACATGACAACTACTGAATGAAAATGTTTACAGAGAAATAGTTCTATAAAACAACTCTGACTAAGCTGTTGCTGAGGGTTGAGCTCAGGCTATATAAGCCAAAAAACGCAGCTGTATCTTTTCTAGTTACAGCTCAGAGCAGCTAAGTGTACTGGAAAAACCTTTGATGGAGGAAAAAGATAGTGTCCTAAATAAAGGTCCACACCTAGCAGCAAGTGTGAACAACTGTTCTGTGTTCTGGGGGTCTATATACTTGCAATAAAATAGCTGTGGTGTGCACTGAAATTGTTGAATAACAGTGCTTTCTGCTTGATTTGGACATCTGTTGCAGTAATTATTGTAATAACAACTATAGTCAGAAGCTGGACTTAGAGCAATCCCACAGGCAAGTTTTACGGCCTCAGCTTTACAGACAGGAAAACTAAAGCAGATAGGGATGAGCTCATACAGTTTGTTTATGAAGACCGTTTATTGTACATGTTTTAATGCACCTTGTGACCTAGAAAGTTCTAGGGATTTCACCGGAGGAAGTTGGAGTATTACTGGTAATTTTGTGGGCACTCGACACTTTTGTGTTCTTGCAAAAGTTGGAGTTTTGTTTCCTTTTTTATTATCATTTTTTATTTCCGCCCCCCCAAAAGAAATGCTTGCCCTGACAGTGCAAAAGGTCAAAAAGCTGATTGTGGTCAAAAATGCCATGCTCAGTGAGCACCCAGGTCAAGAGATCCATCTTTAGGTGTCCTCATTTCTGAGTTCAGACACTGGCAGTAGTCCCCAAAAGGCATCACTTTGGTAAACAGCAAGGTGATCAGGGCACATAAAGGGCCAGAGGACCATAACCCTGGAGTAGAGGCACCAGAAATAGCTTGGGGAAAAGGCTGGCAGGTTTGTGTTAATAACACTTTATGTGCAGAGGCCTGACCCTGCCTCACTTGGCTTATATTGGAGACAAGGACTTCTGGGGATTGTTGCACATTCCTTCCAGTCCTGGATACAGTAACACCACCCTTCCTACCTGACTTTAAGGCTCACATCTTTGGCATCAACATGGCAGCGCGTAGACTTAAATCTGGAAAACCCAACACATAAGTAAACAGTCTCAATTACTGTAACATGGCTATGTTTCTCTCTAATTTTGTCTGGAAACAAGAGAGATTTCCTGTTACAACTAATACATGTGTTCCCACTACAGAGCTGTAATTTTAAATGGACCTCTACTGAAAGAAAATTTTGCCACAGAATTCCTGCTTTTTTCTTTAAGATACACTTTATATAGGACCAGCATTCGGAGAAAGATGTTTTTCAAGTCCGGATCCTTTACATGGTCATCTGAATGGCCACTCAAAATCAGTGCTTACTGGCCCTGGTCTTAAAAGAGAGTGGATCTAGTTCTTAATCTATGCAAGCTTTAGAATAGAAATGCACTTCTGTAAACTACACATTTCAGCCTCCCTAAGTTTTTCAGCCCTTACAGATTCACCCATGACAAAGCAAAACACCCGCCAAGCCCAACTAAATTTATACAGCTAAATAAATTACTTTTTAAGTGTTTAAATATTATTGTGAGAATGAAAAGATGAAATGTGCTGTATATCATCTCTACAAAACCAGAAGTAGTTATATTATAAATAAACAGAGTTTGCTTAGTATTAAGGACATAGGAAATTCCATTCAAGAACAGACAAATGGCACATCTTGTCTGGTATCCTGCATCTGGCACAGGCCTATAACAGATGCTTAAAATACTTGGCTCTCTTGGTCCCACAGTCTCTCCTGTTCCACCTAGCAGCAGTGTTGTAAATCACAGAGTTTCCTAATCTGCAACGAGCACCTCCTTCCTGCTCGCTTGTATAACGTGGGAGGTGGAAGAGCAGACCAAAGGAATACGTATTTGTCTGGTGTGATACTGCAGCGAGAGATTTGGCTGAACCTGTGGTCCTGACTGCTTAGGAATATGGATGGCATTGCTGCTTGTGTATGGAAACCAAGGAGTGCACGAGTGACGACTACACTTGGCTCCTCAGGAAGGGAGGAGAAATCCCCAGCACACTCTTATCTGCAGCACATCAGCAAATGTACCTGCTGCTTGCCTATCAATCTGATCCTCTCTTTATACCAAGGCAATGACTTGCTCCTTGCTGTTCATGACATATATAGCCATATTTGTCCATCCTAGTAGTTTTTATAATTCACTGCATGACTGCAAATGAAATGAATTACTTGTCTATTAAAGAGTATTAGCTTTTGACCTGTCTTTATTCCAGGGGTTATCAAAACATAGCTCATCTACCTGCCAGGTGATAAAATGCAGGTTTCCCTCTTCAGTTGCCTGATGCTGCTTGTCATTGTTAGTAATATGATTTGTGTCTCAAAGAAAACAGGCAACCTGCCCCTAACCAGAGAAGTATTTCCCATAAACAGTCTCTGTTTATGTTCTGCAATCACATTCATAACCAGTAACTTAGTTAAAGACCTTTTAAAACAACAATGAAAAATTCAAAGCTAAGGGCAATAAACCCTTCATTTCAACTGCATTATATCCTTCTTGTGTTTCCCTGTGAAATATAATGGGATTTTGAAAAGACTAAATAGAACTTATGACTATGGGTAATTACCATGTAAGGTGCTCTCTCATGTCATCTCCCGAAAACAACATGAAAAGGGACAACTACAGAAATTACAGCAAAGCCTCATGCCTCAGCTGTATGGCTCTCAAACAGAAATCAAACAAAAAAGATTCAGATGTCCCTCAATTTGAGCGTATCTTCTCTACACTAAGCGAACGCTGTCCGTAGGGAATGACCTAATAAACCTTTACGTATTAGTAAGTAGGAAATGAGGAAAGTGAATCCTCATGGTGGGCCTGGACTGCTGCATATAGATATCTCCAAGCTCAAGGATTCTGTGATTGTGATTTCATCCTTCTGAATGTAAGGATCAGTGCCCAAGGCTGAATCTAGAGCTTACTACCCTTAAAGTCTGTATCTGTTTCAGATATCATATACCACAAGACTCTGCAGTATTAATTTGCTTGAAGTAAATCAATACATTAAAGTGACTACGGTACCAAGCAGTACTTTGCATCCTTTACTGTATTGCAAATTAACGCCCAGGTCTACAGATGGCCAGGCCCAAAATTAGCAAGGGCTCTGTGAGTTTTTACATTTCTCTCCCATAGCACAATAGGAATGACCTTCATGTTACCCACCTTATTTCAAATCAGAAACAGAAAAAGAAGCTTTTCAAGGCAGAAAACAAATCAGCCTCTCCACTTTTCCCTCCAAATAAAAGCAAATGGTGTTCCAAATTCCCTGATCAGTTTTAAAAACCAAATAGAGCAATTCAGCTACTTAATTATTGTTATACACTTCACAGTTGAGACAACATGAAGTTATGTAATTTTTACTCTGAATAATTTTTTTTACCCAACACAGTCAAAACACATCTCTTATTTTCTCCTGCACATCTTGATTGTGCCATTCTCAAGAACAAAGGTAACATCAGAGCAAATGTGGTTCCCAGTCCTGCCACAGATGTACTGAATTATAATGAACCAAGCATCTTGATGTTTATCATTTCATTTGTATAACAAGGATGTTAATATCTTGCTTACTTTGTAGGAATGTGGTAAATCATTATTAATATGTCAGTGATAAAAATGCCATGTATCATGTTTTTAGTTGTATAATAAAAGAGAACATCTACATGGATAAATAGTTATCTCATAAGGAGATATATAAAACTACAAAAATAATTCTTCTACTTCAAACCTTGCCTTAACAAGAAACATAACTTCTTCTTTCCTCATGAAATCTGAATACACTGACTCATGTCTTTGTTTAAGTGTCATGGTAAATTTGTTCTTTTATAACGTGTAGTAGTTTAGCTTTGAACTTTTGATTTTTGGAAAAGGCAGGGCGGAAAAATGTTTTCATGGGAGAGGAGTGCACATTCCAGAACTGTCGACTGTTATTCGTTTATGAGGATAAAAAAAAAAAAAAACTACTTCAGTTTTAGGCTTTGGTTGATGCAATTTGTTGTGCCTGATATTTTTTGATAAACCAGGGAGCTTACCCTGTGCAGTGTAATAGTTTGATTCTCATTCTCACTTTTCCAGCTTTCACTTGTTCAAATCTTTGAATAGTTTCTTAGCATGAAACCGCCTGCTATTGATAAGAGAAAATTCAGCTTTGTAATAGTGGCAGTAAGCAGTGATCCTCTGCTGTACACAAAGCAGCCCTTAGCCCAAGCCCTGACTTGCAGCTCTACTGTGAACTACAGGGCTATGTGCAAGCACAATGTGGCCCTACAGACAGTATCACTCAGAATAAAACACAAACAAAATGTTAGTCCTTGACGGTCTCTTTGTACTCTGAGCAACACAGTTTTAAACACAATACTCCTGGGCCGTCTTGTGTTTATTTAATATGGTAGCTTTTGATTACTTAAGAAAACTCTAAAGTTTGTATTGTTTTCCTATTTTATGTAGTTTATTTATTCAGCAAAAGGAAAAAATAGTTTTTGCAGGCCTGAATATTTTTGAGAGTACTAACATACATGCTTTCTTTCCCTGTCTTCCCAGAAACAGAAGAGAAAGCAGACTGTCAATCAGATGTGATACACAGCACTGTTATGATCGCTTCGTAACTGGACGTCTAGAGATCAGAGCCAGCACGTTGAAGTACACTTCTGTTAATCAGAGGTAATTTTCTTCCTATAATTTAATTTTTAAGTACTTTAAAAGATGCTTCCACTTGATTCTGTTCCCCAAAAAAAAAAGAGAAAACAAACACACACAGACATTTCTGGGCAGAAATGGCTGGGTTGTGAAATATAGCATCACTTGACCCAAAAGACATGAAATCTGACTTTCTCTGCTAACTGTGAGGGAGACTTTGGCTCCATCCATTAATATAAATGTTGCAAGAAAGCAATATTTAACATGAACATGCTGATTCTGGTTGTGGAAGCAATCACAAGTGTTAGTTCCTTCTCCTTTGTAAGGAGAACAGCAGCACGACAGGCACAACATCCTGTGCTAGTTATTGATATGTCACAGACTTCTTTGATGTGCTGACAGTTGGGCTTAAGTCATTGAGGATAGGGACAATTATTAATAGAAAACTCTAATGCTGAACTCAAAACAATCAGCAAGTCTTTCAAAGTTTTATTACATGTAGAAAGTTAGCACCTTTGAAAGGGTCACTGACAGAAAAAGACTAGAAACTTTCTGGAAATACCAGTCCCAAGCCCAAGACAAGGAGAGAACTCACCAAGTCATACATAAAGACAGGAGATATCAGGGTACTTTTCCTGGGAGAGACTTCGCTGTGGATATGCATTGCTGTTCAGACACCTGTACTTTGAGGTTACATAAGTTTGTCCTTAGTGAGGTGGGTATGCATACAATAGGTTATCTTATTATTCCCCAGCAAGAAAACCTGCATTTATGAGAGCTCACTGGTCACTGTGAAAAGTGTCATCTTTTCCCCTAAGAGCAGATCTGCCAAGGAGGCAGTCAAGGTAAAGTATAGGAATGTGCACTTAAGTTGCAGACTGAAAGGCAGCCAAGTCCTGAGCTGTGTCCCCAAAGAAGGGGAGGCTCTAGTCACTAGTCAGCGTCCCCGAGGATGCAGAAGCACAATTAACTCAGGAACTGATGTAAATACTTTCTGAAAGCCTCCTTGCATGTGAAGCCCTCACGTGGGCTCTCTTTCTGTCTTTCCCCTCCTCTCTTGTATTATCTGTAATCAAGATACTTTCAGTGTTCTGTCCATGGCCCCAGTAGAACTAAGCACAGAAACAGACACCTTTTACAGCCCATTAAGGTGCATTTTAGAATGACTGCACTTTTCAGTTTGTAGCTCCTGTTTTTTCACTTTTCCAATTTAGAGAAAATTAATAACGTGTCTGGAGTTGCGGATAGAGTTGATTGATGGTGAACTAAGAAAAACAACTTTAGTGCAAAGAATTAATTGCTCTTTGATAAAATCTGTAATTGGAATATCATATAGTCATATCAATGAATACAAAAGGAAAAGATTAAAAAAGAAAAATAAAGAGATAGGTGTGTAAGAAGACTCACTAGAGGACAGAAATATTCTTATTTGTATGTCCAACCAAGCTGCCTCAGGCTCCACATTCGCTTTCAAAGTAATGAAATTCTATTACTGGGTAGTAACCAACGTGGCACTGAATTCCTTGAGGTCATTTGAAGTCTTCCTGTTAAACAAACATTACTGTTTTTTTTTCCAAGGATTCATAATATTTCCTTTATATTTTCAGCATTTTCTCTGTCTCTCAAACCATCAGTTTGAGCCACTTAAAAACTGGTTGCCCAAAACCTGCGCTGGGTTTGTGTTTTCTCTCTGTTCCCTAAGTTCCATTTCCTAGTGCAATCGAGGCTGGCTGCAAAAGTCTCTCTTTTGATGTGAGTCCATCACCCTGTAGCCTGGGTCTCGGCTGAGCTAGAGTGCACAGTATGGCATGAGAAGAGTGCACAGCAATATATTGCAACTTTCCTGAAGTACATTGAATCAGGAGTTTTGGGAGTAATCAAAACCACATTTTCACTAGCAAGCAGAGCCAATAAGCTATAGAAGCCATATAAATATATTCATACCCACACTGCACTTTGCCATAAAAAGAATCTTGCACCCAAGGAAGATTAAAATGCTTGCTGGGGCATGCTGGATAACTGTGAGGAAAAAAAAGAAATAAAAGAAATAAAAGAAATGATACAGAGATCAATCCCAAGATCCCAGTAAAGCAAGTAGAATTTTCCGATTTTTAGCAACCTTTTATGACAGCCTTAGCAGATATTAGAAAACTTGAAGGGCTTTGTACAAAGGGGTATGATTTATGTGAGAAGTGCTCCTTACTTATATTCTTAAAGTAAAACATACACATGATTTCCTATTCAAGTACACACAAACAGATGCAATGGCATATATGTTTTCAGTAAAGTCTAACTTTTGAGTAGTTTATAGTCTTTGGTAAGGCATCAGATCCCAAACAATTTGAACGTTTATGTCAGCAAATTAAATCACACATGTGAATACTCCTGTTTCAATGCAACAGTACTTTTCATATAGATATTATTTGAGCACATATGTGTTTACAGGGCTCATGCCTAGACCTACTCTGGCTTTAGACTCTCATAACAGACAGTAGAACATAGATCTGCCTATTTATTTCCTTTTTCCAAACTATTTTGCTATTTGTTCCCTATTTTTTGATGCTGGGTTTCATTTCACTGCTGAATACAAAAGCCTGTTTGTCAGTAGAAGTGCAAGTTTTCTGAATGACAGCCAAAAAGGACACAGAGTCAATAGTAATGATTCATGGTATTTTTTGCAGAAGTTTTGTAAATGTTCAAAGCCCATAGCGACAAAAAGGAAAAAAAAACTAATTCTCAACCATGTGAAATGGAAATAGTGCTAACCCCTCCTCTTTATATAGAGTTTAAAGCTGAGAAATTAAATTGATTTAGTCAAATCCAAATATTTTCCTTTCAGAGAGGCATCACTGTGCAATCCAGTTGAACTGTGGTTATCTGAAGAAGGGAAGAGTTCGGTCACCTTTGCCTGAAATCACACATTTTTAAATGGTTCTCAGAAACACAGCACAGAGAAGGCACTGCGAAACTGAATGATTTCACCATCTTGAGTTATTTCCCACGTTCCTTTGTTACTCCGGTAATGTCAAAAAATGCAGGAACTGGGAAGTCATATGATCAGTAGAAGAGAATAATGTGGTTTCTAAGAAAAATATTTATTACCAGGCAAGCTATTTGATTTATTAAATGATTGCTTCCCGACATAGTATTTGTTGATGTGGGGCTTGAAACCACAATGACAATATAAAGCCAGGACCTTATTTGCTTAAAGGCATCCATTGGGGTTTTTATTAATGGAACTCTCCGCTCACGACCATGCCAGGTTCATAGAAACTCATCCAGGGCTGAACTCTTGAAGAATTATTTTTTTCCTAGAGTGTCCACTAAGCCAGTGCAGGCACCGTGTCTCTCTGCTGGCCTTTGAACACGAGATTTATAGAATGTTATAATCAACTGCAGGTGTCGGGCAGCGCTACATGCACAGCAAGCAAAGTGAAAAGACTGGCAGCTTGAGAGCCAGTTCTGAATCATCAAAACTTTCCCCTGGATAAACTTAGGAGCAATCCTGGTAGGCCTCATGGTGAATTTTTATTTTTTTTAAACATTACCCCCAAATCATCCCCTCAACACTCTTCCCTTTCATGTCCATGCTCTATATCCTGCAAAATTTTTTTACAAGCTCTTACACAGCTCTGTGCTGACCCATCTATAAAATGAGAATAGTAATGCTTCCTCATTGAGCAGGGTTCTTGAAAGATTACAGATCAGTGCATGCAAACATGTTTAAAATAATGCAGATCTTTTAAGATAATGCAGGAGAGGATGGTTGTATCTTCAGTATTCCCAGCTCTCTCTTAAACTCACTTTTTGTACAGATAGCACAGAGGGAAAGGTTCAAAACATAAAATTGATATGGAATCCCTTTGAAAGATGAGCACATTTTCACAGTTCCTCAGTTTCAGCTTGCCTTTTGGGTATTATATTTGTCATGCACCAACTAAGAATTAAAAAAAAAAATCTTCCCAAACTTTCTTTTTTTCTCCCCAAACATAAGAACTGATCTAACTTTTATTAATATTTCTAGTATACTACCCTAACCATAACTTTTTGAGTTGATTACATAATTGCACATGACTAATTTATTTTCATGTTTGTTTTTTTTAAACATTATCTTGTATAATTGGCTACATATCCTCACTGATGGCAGTAAATACCTTAAATGCATTAACTTATAGGAATAGGTAGATGGTAATGCAAAAAAAGATACTTTTATACAGGAGGGATTTGAGATTGAGCTCTACTTTCTTGCGAGCTTACTTCTCCAAGTTCCTTCACAAAATAGTTCTGATACATGAAATTAATTTCTTAAGTCTTTTCAGGATACTTCTCCCCACCTTAATGATGAATAGGAATCTCAACAGACTTTCTTAAACTACTTTATTGGATAGCATTGACTAATAAAGTCAGACGGTTGTAATGCTGAATTTATCTTGCCTATTGTGGAGCTTGCACTTCATAAAAATTCACATAGCAGTGCTTTTCTGTCACTGAGACACAAAGTTGCCTAGGGAAAACCTTGGGTTTTTTGGGTAATTAAGCAGAGGTGATGGGAACTTTTCCTTAGTGGTCTTGTTAATCTCTAGGACACCATCCAAGAGTGAAATTTTGGCTTTACTGAAGTGGGAAGCAAGTCTTTATCAGCAACTAGAATTGGCCAAGACTTTTCTCACAAGGCACTTAATGATCTAGGGTCATCTGGCTGGGCTTCTCAGTGCAGCCCTTTTTCAGGCTTGCGGAGATGGTTCATTGCTATCTAGCAGTTCATCTGCACACATTCTGAAACCCTTGTTTGGCAATTGTAGGCACATTTCATGAAAGCTTCTACACATTCTTAAGGGTAAATACTTAAAGTTATTGATTTTGTATCCAAGTAGAGTGTTCCAGCTCAGTGAACATGAAATCATGTCCTCAGTAAGAAATCCTTGTTCCTGCACTGGGCAGGGAGAAAATGGATAAGACTGTTAAACCACTCCAAGATTTTTTGAGCATCTAGCTTCAAATGTCCTGAAGATTTCCAGTTTGAAGAGCGTAGCTAGACTCCAACGTGTCTCTCCCCACCTGTATGAGGTTAGTTCAGTTAGGACTGAATCAGAAATTTTATTTCCTTTATTCAGCTCTTTCAGGGGTGATTTATTAATCCTGAGCCTGAAAGATGAAGCAATAATTTTGCATTTTTATGAACTGCCTATTAACATGTATATCCTCATCCTGGAAACCACATTTTTCTCAGCTCTACCTATTTAAAACAAAGAGTATTTTAAGAAGTAGAAAATTTACACAGCAACTGAATCATGCAAGATTATGGCATATGAGTCACAAACACACTAGATTTTATTTTTTAAGACAAAACTAAAATTTGGCTGATTTTCACTTAAGTCTTGCTACAGCATACAGAATATTTTCCAATTAGTAGCTGCAGAACACAAACAGATACTGATGGGCAAATTTACCCAGGCTCCTGAACAGAACTGCCACTTGTTTTGAGTGACCCCTGGCTCATTTGATTAAGCACATGCTGTGCCACTGCTACATGCTCTCATTTTGCCTGAATTGCACTGGTTAGCAGGAGCTAACTGTAAGTTTCTTTTCTCAAATTAGCTAATAACTTCATTGAATGCTAGCATGGGCATTTCAAGAGTTTTGTTTTTCCATGTGAGCAATTCAGCTCAAGTTCTCCACGAGAGATTTCCAAAATGACTGACAATTTTATGGATTTAACAGAAGTAACTAGCATAAATTACTAAACAATATAAATTACTGTGAACAATTTGTCAAAGTATGTCTGATCTGAAAAAAAAGGCCTTCTCTACAGGTAGATTAGTACATGAACACCATGTGTTAATACTATTTTGTTCTTCTAAATGAAAGTCAGTACCTGTGTTTTGCTTTTAGTTTGAGACCACTCTCTTACTGAGTAGTTTATAAAGGAACACATTTTTTGCAGTAAAGTTATTAAGTGTACCAAGAAGGTCTACCCCAAAATCTCTACCCTTTGATGCAGGACTTGGCTGCAAGATTTGCACTCACACTGTACTCAGCTTCAAGAAAAACAGCCACAAACAGGAGTGAGGCCACCCACTGCTTCCTGATTGTAAAAGAAAACAGGATAATGACAAACTGTATAACACAAGAGTTGGGATGATAAACCAGTTAATATTTGTGAAATAATGACATGCTAACCATTGCCTCGCACTGCTACCTGAACCAGAGGACAGAGCTGAATGATTTAGGTCTTAAAGGGTGCACAAACTTGCTGCCCAACTACAAGAGACCCGAGCTGGCAATATGTCCAGGGCCTGATTCACAGCAACTACCTCTCCCTCAGCCAGTGGGGTTAAAGGGAATCTTTTCCCATAATTTCTTTCCCACTGGAGACAGAATTTGGATATGTATTTGGATATGATACACCAGTTTTGATTTGTTGAACTGGATCCCTTATTTCTGTCTGTAAGTACATGTATGTACCCATCTTCATATATAGGAGAAATGTTTCTTTAGGGAAAAAGTGCAATGAAACATTTCAAATAAAACAGATGCATACAAACAAAACTATCTATGCTCTATTTAAGCTAAATATATAAATTAATTGGGAATAGGAAAGATGAAGGCTGTTTGCACATGTAAATGATATTAAGTCTCATAGGCATGAAATTCACAACTCAACAAAAGCACCCTGGTTCTTAATACATAAGTGACAAGTACCAAGTTCACAAGAGACCTACAGGTGGTGTATGATTAGATTTAACAAACTCTACTCATGTAAACTCACATCCATAGAGACAGTAACAGACTTGCTGTCATATTTGTGGGGAAAAACTTTTGGGACACTGAAGGACAAACCCAGGAACATATTGGAGACCCATATAAGCTCTATAGGAGTTTGACCAGTGGAAAGATCTCCTTCCTCTGAGTCTTGGATTCCAGTTAGCTCAGATCACCTTTGTGTCAACCAAATAATTTTGACTTGAACAGAAGCTGCACTTTTCTTCTTTGAAACAGCACACTCCTGTGATGCCTTTATTCCCTCTCAGTCTTAATTATCTGCTTTCCAATAGTTTTCTGTAAGACTTCAGAGTGAAATGCTATAAAAGAAAGTCACACAAATCTGCCCCAAAAAGAGATTATTCACATAGTAACTTCTTTTGATTTTCAAACTCTGATTTTTTTTTTAATTTGTCACTAGCCTAAGGGCACAGCTTTGAAATCCTCTAGCCCTTTTGAAGTTAGAAATGCCCTTTGTATCATTACACAGAAAAAGTGTCAGCATTTTATAAAGAATAAAAAACTTTTTTTTTCTGAAGTAGGTTGTCTAGAATAAAGAAATAATATCTTTTTTTTTCTTTAAATCATCATCTTTTAAAAAGTCATACAACTCAGCACCACTCTTTTATGCTACATGTTGGTTATGGGACATCCAGTAGCTTGATAATTTTTAGGACTTTCTGACCCTTGTAAAAGTTAAAAATACTTCCAAAAAAGCCAATAAAATATCCTGCCCACAAAACCAGGCCGCAGCCTGTAAGACCTCTTCCTAATGAGAACATGTGCTAGTGATAAAAATTGAATTACAGGTCATTACATGAAAATGTTTTGCTATTTGCGTACTGATGTTTGAACCGTTAGATTGATCTTTTTCAGGCTTTTGTTCACATTCAAAAATGAAAGTCATGTTCTCAGAGGATCTATAACTGCATCAAATCAATGCTCATTATGTTAAGCATTGGCAATGCTGGCACTATTACCTTTAAAAAGCTTTTCTTTAAGGTATCCATTAAAACAAGAGACAAACCAAGCTGCTTGTGTTCTGAATGCTGCAAGCAGGAGTAGCTCACATGGGAACTCAACATGCAACAGATTTCTGACCTTCTAACAAATATATCCTATAATCTGCTAGGATCACATTCTGGATTTCTGGATACTGCCTCTTCAAACTTCGCTTTGCAGTCAATGACATATGGAAGACTGAAACGTGGTCTCTAACTTATTGAAGTGCTCAATGTGGAATAAAAGCCCACAGAAACTTATGGACGAATGCACCTGAAAACCTGCAGGCATCCCCGGCAGAAACCCAACCGTACCCCTTCCTAAACTTATGTGAACCGATGTTACGCCTAGCATAACGTGTACTTCTCTCTCAACTTTGGAAAACAGGGGATTATAGAGAAGGTCAGAATTTGGTGAGCATCAGGACTGACCGATTTGAAAAGTTGAAAATAATTATTTCTTTAAAAAATATATTTCCCAGATGACTATTTTGGAAATCAGTAGAGAGAGAGAAGAAAAAAAAAAAAAGGCAGCCAGAGATATCTGGATTATTCATAGGCACAGAGAAGTTAGAGATGGAAAATAATTAGATCATCCAGCCTACTTCCCTGCCAATGCAGTATTGTTCCCTGCAGTACATTTTCTAGTGCTTAGTTTTATAAGTCCCTAGAGAAGGGAGATTCCAGCATTTCCTTTGGACACGTCCCGGCACACTCTAACTGGGAGGTTTTTCCTCCCTCTGTTCAGCCAAGCATTTCCTGTCTGTTCATTTCATCCTACTCACTTCCTCATACACTAAAAAATTCCTCCTCCTCCTCAGTTCCAGTGCCCGTGAATCCACAGAAAACACTGTGCTGATGGGAAGAAATATTTCCCACAATAGGGTATTCCACAATATGGAAACCTATAGTGGAAAACTTTAGGAAAATATTCTAATACCTTCCTCGTTTACTCCTTTGTGTGCACCAATGGCAAGAATGCAGATGAAAGGTGCTTGACCACATTTAAGCATTTTAACATGATAATTCTTTTATATGCATGTTTAAGAGAGTAGTTGGTAAACCCACGGCTTGACTACCTCAGGATATGTCAGAAAGACTCCTGGAAGAGCCTTGCAATGAGTCACAGGTTCACCATACACCATGTCACTCGTGATCTGACCCTTTAAATCAGCGGCCACAAGAAGGAGGCCCAAAGAAAGAGCATGAAGGTACAGAGGTGTTCCAAGTCAAAAAGTGACTGAATACACAAAGATCCTTTTGTGCCAAATGAAGGTACTCAGGACAGNNNGACAGGTATAATATTCATATACAGCTGTTGTGCTATGCCATAGATGTGCTAGGCCATGCAGGTTCATTCCAAGCAGCCCTGTTCTCAACAGAGCAATCTTTAAAAAAATCTCTATTGCCATTGAGCAGCCGATCTGCAAGCTCAGCACAGGAGACACTTCCATGTGTTTGCAAAGAGATCCCGCTGTAGTTCCCACAAGCACTGTGGCTCCTAAGGAACCACAGGCCAAATATGACCTGGTTGTTTTCAGACATCTGAAGGGTCAGGCCAAGACAGGAATTCAAGTGTGGTTTGCTAAGTGGAAGTGTTTTCTTGTTAACCTTGTCAGACTGAATTATAGCTTCTAAAATAAGTGGTCCAAGTCTGCTACCCTGACAGAAACACTGTGCTATAGTAATGATAAATACCATTCTTGAACTAGAAGTTCAGTTTTGCCTTCAAGTAGCATAGTCAAAACACTTAGGAATATGTTTGTAGAAGAGCAGCAAATGTAACATATCTTTCTGGTCCTCTAATCTAAGCAGGTGGACTTCTTCCTGGTTGGTCTTGCAAAAAAGTTTGCAGCACAGAAGGATTAGTTTTCCATTACCTAATTTGAAGGACGGGCCAAATAAAAAACAAAAATAATGAAAGTATTTGGTTTTAACTTGGTCTTTGAAGGGATGGAAATATTCTTGGATGTGTCCTTTGTTTTGTCACATTTATACTGATTACAAATTGAAGGGCAAGAGTGGAATAGCACTTCCCCCAAACTGTCTCAGCTGCAGTTTATTCTAGTACCATCTGTGACAAAAA